>JACGWL010000003.1:9409900-9687943 GCA_034509725.1 Sesamum angolense
AGTACTTTGTGAGAAGAAAACTACTATAGCGGTCAATAAAATTGAATTTTTAGGAATTCTTATTGACGAAGCAGGTATTGAGTTGCAGGAGCACATTGTGGAGAAAATCCGCAATTTCCCCGATATACTCAAGGATAAGAAGCAATTACAAAGCTTCTTAGGAGTGGTGAATTTTGCAGGTATCTTCATAAAGGATCTCGCAAAATACAGAAAGGATTTCCGGCCACTTTTGAAAGAAACGGAAAGTACAAAGTGGAAATGAGAGGAAATCCACACACAAAGGGTTCGTGAGCTAAAGCAGGTTTGCAATAATCTGCCAAAGCTTGCAATACCGCAAGACAAGGACGAATTGGCAATCTACACAGACGCCAACGACTATAGATGGGCAGCAGTGCTCATGAAAAGGAATACTACAGGGGAAGAGCCTTGTACGTACACGGGAGGATTGTTCACCGAACAACAAGCCCGAGTATGGCATATCACGAGAAAGAGTTCTTTGCGGTTTGGAAGGCTTTTAAGAAATGGCCTTTGTTTTTATTTGCTAAAGAATTTACTTTGAAAGTTGATAATACAAACGTTAAAGCTTTCTTGAAAAACAAATTAGAATCTAAAATTGAGAAAGCCCGTATTATCAGATGGCAAGCTGAATGCCAATATTATTGTTATAATATTGTTGTTATCAAATCTCACGAGAATGTTCTTGCAGATTTCTTGACAAGAGATGGAGGCATCTGAAGCAAACTCCATCATGTTGAGACTTAGGCACCTCAGAGAAAATCTCGAGGAGCTTAACAACAAGTTTGGACGGCTGGCTGTAAATGCTCAAGTAGCCGGACAAATCCAAAGAGCTGATCTTGACACTGTCCAGATCGCAATAAGAACAACCATGGTGGCCTCAACCTCACTATGGAATGACCTACAAGAACCAATTCGGAAGGCATCATCTTCGGAGATGACTAACGAGTTGAAAAAGCATGATACTAAGCATGGCCTTAGAGTATAGGACTCTAGACCTGTAGCGGCAGATTCAAGTACTGCTTGCACAAGGCCATCATCAGATTCTGGTGGAACGGCGACAAACGAGTCACAGGGAGTGAAAATCTCTGATGATTCGAGTCAACCCAGCACCTCTGGGGTTAAAGAGGGAGAGATTAGTCTTAGGCCAATGACAGGCACTTCTAAGGCTAATACTAATGAATTATCTTCTTCATCTTCTTCTGCTTAGAAGGTTTATCAACGGATGTGGGAAAAATTAATTTCCCGCAAAGGCGTCAACCCAAGAAGACCATTATCGAGACTTCTGGAAAATATAATAGGGTCTGGATGATGGAAGGATCTAAACCTGAAGAAGTTAGAGAATGGTATGAGTTCGGAGCTCTGGCTTCAGTTCATACTATGTCACCAAGTTTTTCAGAAATCTCCAAATTACCGGAATGGATTAGTGGGGCAGTCTATGATTCATGGCAAAACAATCCCCACTTAAAAAGATGAGATATCCTGGAGCTGAAATTCATTTCAGCAGCTCCAGAAATGGCGGGAAAAGGGTCTCATCCAGCGTTTCATTTCATCAAGCTACAGAGACCAGACATGGTGGCTTTTAACAGAATCAAAGCTACCACAGAAGAAGCTCCACTGGTGTCAGCAATTAGCGAAGACGATATTTCCACCAGAAGAGCTTGGGGTTTATGGGTCTGTCTCACCGAGATGGACAAAGTCAAGTATCCATTCAAAATCTTCTCAAACAATGTGAATGGATCATTCCTGTTAAATTCCATGACGGAAAAAAGCATTGAGTTTGCAGAAAGCATGTTCGAGAAAAAGATAATGCTTATATGGGAAAACAAGCTGCCTGCAACTGAGGTCACAAGGATGAAGGCATGCAACATGTTGCATGTTGGGCAATGGCATAACCATGTATGCCCTTGCTGTGAGAAACAAGAAAAGCCGCTGTTCGGGACAAAGATACGGGTTACCCAAAAGAAACCCGAACCAAAACCGGACAAGGGTAAAAGAAAGAATTTTTACAAGGAACGGTAAAATCCAAAGAATGTAAAAATTCAAAAAGAAGACTGTCGGTAGAAAACGACAAAAACCAACAGTCAGAGCCAGCTATCAATTGAATGGCCGACAAGCCATCATGGAATACCAGTTGGAAAGGACGATGACAAAAGCAATGATGTCATCCAGATGACGAACGCAATGACGTCATCAAAAACAAGTCTGAAATCCAGATTTGAAGTCCGCGGATGACTATAAATAAGGAAGCAGCGAAGCAGAAGGGGATCATCAAATATTTTCCCCCTATTCTTCAAAGCATAAACATTCCAAGTCTCTATCCTTGTAATTTTCAAGTTCTTAGTTTATGGGGGTTTCCCAAAGAGTCTAGCCCTCTATACAATGAGAGGCTAAATAGTTGTCTCCTCCAACGGAGGAAATAATATCTATGTAATATTGCCTATATTTCTTCAATAAAAGAAAGGCTTCTTTCCTAATTGCTGTCCAAAATTTCATTAAGTCGCTGTATCGGAGTACCTTCTACACCCTAAGGTAGGAAACGAAATAGGGTTGTGCTGTTTGTTGCTGAAGGAGCCAAGCGTCTGCGAACCATCTGCTGCGGTTGTGTGGTTGGAGGAAGTCCGTAAAACCGAAAGTTTGGAATACCCGGTGACAAGGCGGTCAAAAAAGGTACGAATTTATGGCAGTTTAATCTATTTCGGAAGCATGATGGGCCAATTTCCGAGCATTAATGAAGAAAAATAAAATGTTTTGAGTCAGGGACTAATGCTGTCAAAATACTGAAAACTTTAGGACTATATGTGTCAACCAAGCAAAGCGCGGGACTAAAAGTGAGAATGACCCTATCTAACGGACCAAAAGTGCAATAAAACCCTGTGAAAAGTTTTAGAAAGGTTGTTGAGTAATGCATAGGTCCTTCTTTGTTTTCCTTATCTCGTATGTGGGTGTGTCTTGAGGATTCCTCCTTGTCTTGAGGATTCCTCCTTGTCCAGGGGACTCCATGGGTATGGGAAGTTTGCTTCCCCTTTTAATTTCCCATTATATCACTCACTAAAGCTTCGACTACCTAGCTGAGAGTGAAAACTCATCATAGCTCTGATTTTTCCTTTTTCCTTTGAAAATCGATATTTATTTTCAATTGATTTATTACTGATTTATTGTTGGTCAAATAAATTTTTTGTGATTAAACTACCCCTATAATGCCAATGTCAGCATTATTGTGTGAAGATATAAATAGATAATTTCATCGTAACAAGATTTATTTAATCTGTAATAAATCATTGAGATAAATATGGATTTCTATTTGACTTTTTGTTAATATCATTAAATGTAATTAATTTTGACTAACGTAAAAAAATTTTTGTTAGACATAAATAAACCTCATAAATGTCAACTGTAATGCATCAAATTATTAAAAATAATTCTGTATATTACATAAAATTTTAAGAGAAAAAAAGTGTAATTACTCTATACATAGGATTACGAATCTAGTATTTGTGAGAATTGAGGAATCGTGAAAGCAAGGGACACCATAGGATGGCGTGTTTAAGTGGTACCAACTTGGGGACACGTGGCGGGCGTTGGTTGCCTGGGCAGTCGGGTCTCCAAATAGGCATCATGGACCGTACGTTCAAGTTGTCCAAAAATCAGTTGGATTTGGAGGTATGCGGAAGAAAGCTTATTGATCTGCATCGCTCGCCACTGTAATGATTCAGTGAGTGATTGCATGCCATGGTGGGCACATTGACAAACACCACTCCCTATATTGCATTTTCAAAATCATGTTACATGTCTTCTCATCATATATTTCAACTAATTATATTTAATGAAAGGGCGAATAGCAATTTATTGTTATAATATTGAAAATGAACAAATTACCTTTTTATGAAAAATAAATAGCAAAATATTTTTTATATTTTTTTAAAATGAAGCAATTTACCTCCCTGCTCAAGTAGTGAGGTAATTTGCTCTTTTACAATAAATTGCATTTTTTCCTTTAATAAAAATATGTATCTCGTCGAAATTTATTAAAATATTGTCCAATTTTAAACGTGTATATGAACAGAATTATTGACAAAAACAAGTAATCAAATAGGGGGTTCTTTCCTATCTGAAAAAAAAATAGGGGGTTCTTTTATGTAAATAGAAAAGTTTTGAGGGTACTTTAGTCAAACACACATATTGACAATCACATTTGTTGTTTTAAAGCTCTCAAGTCTGGTACGTTGATGAACCACTCGAATTAGATTGGGAAGTGGTTGTGAAGATGAGTAGAAGAGATAATTTTGATATAGGAATATTACAAAACTCGTTCCAAATTGCAGTACAAAATTTTTCAAATAATCCATTTCAGTATTTTTTACAAATTCAATTTTGTTATATTTGTATATTCGGTCAATTCTTGTAATGGGTTTTTTTCTTACCGTTTCAACATCCGTTACAAATATCATTCGAAAATTTGACAGAACATTACAAATAAATTGACCTTTCCAAAAAAAATTATTTTTCTTAAAGTGGAAGAACAATCCCTAAATCTCCAAGTTCCCCTCTTTCTCTCCCCTAAATTTGTATATTGCATAATACGCGACTAAACATGTCAAAAACTTGTTAGTTTGGAGCAATACATGTGTTTTTTTTTTATTTATTTGGATTTAATGCAATTTACCCCTGTGATATTACTAATAAGCAAACTATCCTCTTATATAAAAAAAAATAGCAATTTATCCCCATGTGTTATTTAAAATGAAACAATTTACCCCTTGGACAAGTTGGACAATTGCTTTATCTGAAAAAACATAGGGGAAAGTTCGCACATTTGCAACATCACAGGGAGGTAAATTGAATTTTTCCCAATATTATTATTTTATTTTATCTTTTGTCAATAGAAAAATGACTAAAAGTGTAATATTCCTATAGTTGCCAACCTAAAAATGAAAATATCCAAAATTTTTGCCTTCCTATATAAAACGTCACAACCCTTCACTGGCTCACACTTAGTACACACAATAGCAACTTGAGATTCCTAAGATGAGTGGAGGAGGACAAGTGGTGTGTGTGACAGGAGCCTCGGGGTTCATAGCGTCATGGCTCGTCAAGTTTTTACTCCGTCGCGGTTACACCGTCAAGGCCACCGTCCGCAACCTCAGTTTGTGCCTCTCTCTCTCTCTCTCTCTCTCTCTCTCTCTCTTATAAATTTGTTGGAGATGGTAAAAATGGGAAAAATACAATTTACTCCATGTGACACGAGAAATATGCAAAAAAGTCCCTATGGAAAAAAAAAAACAAAAAAATAGATTACCCCATGTATTTTGAAAAAAAAAAGAAGAAACAAATTACCCCCTATCTAAACAATTGATAAGGAATAATTTACTTCATTTTTTGAAACACAATTGATAACGGCGCGATATCTATCTTGCACAGGTTTCCAATTATATAGTATTGTTTTTGTCAAGTCGACAAAATATCATATGTACCACGGTTACAAAATAATCTAAAATATGGTACCAAAAATACAATTCTATCGTATTTTAATAAGAATATGTTCTCAGTGATAATTTTCTAGATCAGGTCTTATTTATTTGAGATACTTGAGCTACAACTACAAGTAGTTGTAACTTGTATATATATGCAGGTAAATAACCATAGAAACAACTCTTCATTGAAGACTTTCTATAATTTCTTTTAGTTCTTAATTTTTAAAAGTGGTAAAATTATATTTTTTATCCCATAATTTAAATTTAGGGTATTTTTAATCCAATTCTTTACGAATTTTTCAAAAATAGTATCATAACTTTAAAAATAAAATCTTGTTTCCATTTTATTTACCAATTATTGATGAAAAAATCACGTGGTCGTTTCCCTTTAATCTGAAAACACAATGGCCACGTGACTTGCACAACTTTGTCAGTGCATATAAAGATGGTTGTACCTCCGTGTGTTTGCAAACTTTCTGGATCATGTTAGAATAGTTGATCTTTAAATATTGACAATAATTTTACGGCAAAAACATAAATTTTCTCCTTATCGTTTAGGCTTATACACATATATATATATATATATATATGTTTTTTCAATTTGTGAAGAATATTTATAATTTTTCAAACAATATGAGTATTCATAATTATGTAAATTATAGTAAATGTACTTTTTAAAAATTACAGAACAAAAAGTAAGAATCTCATAACTAATACCATAAAAAAATGGGAAGATCTTGAATTATGGGAAGAAAAGTGTTATTTCCCCTAACTTATGGCTTAAACTTATAGGTTGAACAGCAATTTACCTGTGATACTCAAAATAAGCAAATTACCCTCCTACAAAAAAAAATAGCAATTCACCCCTATGTTTTTTAAAGTAAAGCAATTTACCTCCTACCCAAGGAGATAAATTGCTTCAATTTTAAAAACATAGAGAGGTAAATTGCTACATTTTAAAAAACACGAGGAAGTAAATTCATATTTTATTTTATAAAAAAGTAATTTGCTATTTTATAATATCACACTGAAGGAAATTGCATTTTCCCCTAAACTTAAATGGTGCATACAGGTGATCCAGCTAAGGTTGAACACTTGAAAGCGCTTGAAGGAGCTAAGGAAAGACTCCAACTAATCCAAGCCAACTTAGTCGAAGAAGGATCTTTTGATGCTGCAATCGACGGTTGTGATGGCGTCTTTCACACTGCATCTCCTGTTGTATTTGATAATATCAATGATCCCCAGGTCATTTTTTTATCAAACTTTACAATCTTTTCTCGTAATGTTTATGTATATATATAGGCATGGACTTGAGTAATAGTCATTTAGCTTAAAATAAATTATAGCTATTTTTTCTTGAAATTTGATATAATAACGTGGGCAAAATCCTTTTTTGGTCCCATTAAAAAGGGTCAGTTTTGTTTTTAGTACCACAATTCTTGGGAGTTCAGCTTTTGGTACCATTAAACCCGAAAATAAGCTTTTTTAGTCTCAACTTAACGGCAGAAGACATATGGACCTTAACGGCCGTTACGTGTGACTTTGACTCATGTTTAATGGTACAAAAATAACAAAAAAATATGCTTTTTTGGTACCAATAAAATAATATATATATATATATATATATATTTTAACCAATTTTAACACAAACTATAAGATTTTTTTTATTTTTTTTAGAAATGAAAATATTAAAAAAATTATTTTAATATATATAATAAAATAGCTCTAAAATTATAATTGTTTGTATTTCAGATACTTTTTTAAAAACAAATTACTTTTTAAAATTAAATTATTATTTGATCTAAAAATATATTAATATTTGAGCATAAACTATAAAAAATAAAATTTATTTTTTGAGTAAAAGTATTAGATACAATTCATTTTATTAAATAATAATTAATTTTTAACTTAAATTATTTATATTTGAGATAAATTGAAGAAATAAAATTAAAATTGATTTCTTACTTTTTTCGGTCAAAGTTTATTAAAATATTTTTAAAATAATAATTTAATTTTAAAAATAACTAAAATATGCTAGAATTTATTTGAAATAAATATAATTATAAATTATAAACTATTTTACTAGTTATATTAAATAAATTTTCTTTATTTTTTTTTAATTTTTAAAAAATAAATTTTATTTCCTATTGATGCGTGTGATTTTAGCATGGGTCCAACAGTTTTGGACTTAGATACTGGATCTCGGCCAACACGCATCACTTATAATTTATGGTCAAACTTTATTAAAATATTTTCAAAAAAAATAAAAATTCAATTTAAAAAAAATAATAGTTGCTACGATATATCTCGAGTGTAAATAATTTTAATTTAAAAATTAATTTATTATTTAATAAAAAAATTATCTAATACTTTCACTCAAAAAATAAATTTTACTTTTTGTAGTTTGTGCTCAAATATTAATATATTTTTAGACCAAATAATAATTTGATTTCAAAAATAGTGAAAAAGGTCTTAAAAAGATCTGAAATATAAATAATTATAATTTTAGAGCTATTTTATTATATATAATAAAATAAAATTTTCCTAATATTTTTATATTCGAAAAAAAATAAAAAAAGTTCATATAGTTTGTGTTAAAATTGGTCAAAATATTTTTTCTTTTAATGGTACCAAAAAAGCACTTTTTTTGTTGTTTTGGTACCATTAAATATGAGTCAAAGTCACGTTTAACGGCCGTTAAAGTCCATGTGCCGTCTACCGTTAAGTCGGGACCAAAAAAACTTATTTTCGGGTTTAATGGTACCAAAAGCCGAACTCCCAATAATTGTGGTACCAAAAACGAAACTGACCCTTTTTAATGGGACCAAAAAAGAATTTTACCCATAATAACGTATATCGCCTCGTTATTTGAAAAATTATCAATACCCCTGATTTTAATATTCG
The DNA here is from genome assembly GCA_034509725.1 of Sesamum angolense. Lineage (NCBI taxonomy): Eukaryota > Viridiplantae > Streptophyta > Magnoliopsida > Lamiales > Pedaliaceae > Sesamum > Sesamum angolense. The sequence continues at coordinate 9,418,294 of JACGWL010000003.1, forward strand.
TTCAATAATAAAGTCATTCGTTAGATTCTGTTAGGTTCTCATTCAATTATAAATTATAAATTTATATTTTTTTTCAGAAGGCAAATAGTTAGGCATAACATAGACAGTCAAAGACGTTACTTTAGCCATTCTCAGATTTTTTTTTTTTATATTGTTGCGAACCTTTTTTTTTTAAAAGAAAAAAGATCAGCAAAACGTTGCCGTTTAGGGGTTACATAATTATAATCTTTTTTAGGAGGGTATTTGTCCCCTGTCAGTATTATGACAGCTAGATTTTTCATGCGCTCTAAGATGGTTTAGGTGTTTTAAGTATATGGCCATAGCGAATGATTGGTGTTTCACTGAGCCACTTTGGCCTCATTGCACGATGAATCTTTGTCCTACAAGGTACTTGAGTTTATAGGTTAATCCTATATATGTCAAGGAAATAGTGGGAGTTTGGTTATATGAAACTTCTTGAAAATATCATTTTTAATCACATATTTTTCTGACTAACTATATTCTAGTCCTTGGTGGATAGCAATTGAATTATAATCCAATAGGACACAAAGGATAGGAATGTAGGACATCGTACAAAATCAATGGCTTGGAGCCTTATGATTCGGCATGAATTTCAAACTAGATTTGAGATTTGATGTAACTAGAATATTCGATATGTCAAGATCATTTTGGGTATGATTTGATAAAACGACCTCAAAGGTCAGTGTGGGTTGGGTTGCATTTCCAAAGTGTATAGTGTATAACGTCTTACTCTTTGGAAATCAGGCTAAGATGTTGAGAAACACTAAGACACAAATACGTAATTATTCACAAAATTCTCCATTAATTATTAGGAATTGAATTTCTAAATAAAAGGATAAGTTGTTCAAGACTCAGTTACAACAGACTAATGAGAAAGATTGAGCTATTCAACACTCAGTCATATTAGACTCATTAGAAAGCTTAGGCTGTTTAAGATTCAGTTATGTCAAACTGATGAAAAGTTTAAGTTGTTTAAAACTCAATCACTTTAGACCGATGAGAAAGCTCAGATGTCTCCATCCCTTATGTTTTTGCCATAGGCAGCATGAAAATATTGCTCGGTGCATTAGATCTGATGTTGTGTGTGCTTTGAGCATGACACAACGAATACCGCAAATACAATAATGAGACAATAGACTGTTGTCAAGAGCAGTCTTTAATACCTGAATAAGGATTAAATGAGTGTTCTTGACACACACGGTTTGTGAAAAGTTGACCATGAAAACTAAGCAGTATAGGCTTCAAGACTCATGTGAATAATGAATAAATTTTCAAAGTATAGGTACATTCATATTTGATGGTGAGTCTGGTCGTTTGAAAGGATTTCAAGCAACCTTCTCATTTTAAAGTCAAATGTACGACGACTTTTGCAAGTTAATCTTGAATGTGGTTTGGATTCAAAAACCACATCCACCCCATGGATGTGGTGCCTAGTATGGTCAAGCCGAATGACAATCTTTGAACATATATAACATTCTTCAATTCCATATATGCTCCCAAATGAACAGACCCTTCTTACAAAATCATAGCTTAATTGCTGGGAAAAATGCAAGCAACCCCCTTGTGATATTGCAAATGAGTAAATTACCCTCCTATGAAAGAAATAATAGCGATTTACCTCCCTGCGTTTTAAAATATAGCAATTTACCTCCTTATATTTTTTAAAATGAAGCAAAACAGGAAGATAAATTGCTTCGTTTTAAAAAACACAAGGGAATAAATTGTTATTTTATTTTCATAAAGAGATAATTTGCTCATTTACAAAATTACAGGAGGGTAAATTGCCATTCACCCCTTAATTGCCATTCGGCAACCTTTACCGCGTATCCCGTTACTTCTTTCGAACCGGTTCTAAATTCTAGAATCATGTCCTTAAGGCCAATCATCCCATCAATTGGTGAGTTGAAACCAATTTTTAGCATCATGTCCACCTCAATTGTAAAGCGAACACTTAGATTTATTCCTTGTTTTTGTTTTAAATCTCTTGCTCTCTCTGTTAGCTTGCAAAGCAGAGCTCACAAAGCTCTTTCTGTCACTCCTCTCATGACTTGCTTTGGACATTCTTGGAATATCAACGAGTTCACCATGTCCATGCTAGTAATAGTGAAAGGAACAGTAGACGCCCTGGAATGATACAAGGCGACGAAAAACGATAAATAAAATAAAGGTAACACAAATTCAATGAGAACGAATCTCATGTTCCTAAGCGTTTAATCACTCAAAATAACAAACATCTGGCTATTTAAACAAACGTGGACAAAAACTAATCACAAGATTATACCTTCCAGTCATGTGATGCTTCCAACATTTGGACGCTCTGGTTCTTTCGTCCATGTAAGAACGAAGTGGTCCTCTCTAACAATATTGATCCACACCACCACTATCGAAGGGATTGCTCTTCTCGTTGCTAGAGGATCCGAGATTACCAAGGCATAAAATGTTTATAGGATAGAATTAGAGGATCAAGATAATACTATCAAATAGTATACTCGATCGACCTCCCAAGCTAATTGAAACTAGTTCAAGAGCTTGACAGTATTTTTGTGTGTTTGGAGAGTGTTGGACGAGTGAGAGGAGAGTGCAGGGAGAGGAACACATTTTTCCTTGTGTTTGTGGAAAATTCTTGCCCGAACCTAACTCGGTCGAACCTGAACTAATTATATGACAAGTGCAATACACTTGTCATGTGATTGGTGTACAGTTTGAGGAAAGTGATAAATTACAAAGCAAGTGTAATACACTTATTCTCTGATTGAATTGGTTCGACTGAAACATGTCCGGCAAAAATTTTCCTGTGTGTGTTATGTATGTAGGAGTTGAACTCCTTCAACTCTCTACTACTCTTGACTTGGTCATGGATTGGGCTAGTTGAGATAGGTTGAGTTTGTTTTCAACAGCATGATTTTTAATCCTAGTCCAAATTAATCATAATTAATTTTATAAGTCCAACTCAATTTACTTAACCCCATTAAATAAATTAAGTCCAAAACCTATTAAGTAGTCATATTACTTAATCAAGTTGAAATCCAATTAAATTAATCTTATTAATCAATTGAGTCTAGTCAAATTTAATTAATATCATTGATCAAATCATTGGTTTTTCATCACATGGGCTTTCCAAATAAATAATAATTTATTTTATGCACTTTAAATTAATCATCATCTTCTATAATTAATTTATTAATTAATTCGCCTACTTTGATAGAGATTTGTGTGTGACCTACTAGGTTCATCTTCATCTAGATCTAGGTTTGTATAACTATACATTTTATTATTAATTACTATATATTCATATTTAAATTAATTACTTCTACATAAACCTTTAATCAAGGAGTATCCGTTACTATAGGTGATCGTCTAACAATGGTACATGCATTAGATAATAGGTAAAAATGGCTTGAACCTATAAGCTCGCAAATACTATACATGTATCATCCTCCATTAAGCTATCTCCTGATCAATATTCAGGGCATGAAATTATCAATTGGTACCCATCTCGGATTTGATATCTATGTATCTAGTCAACATGTGTTTCTCCTCAAGCAACATAGAAAACTCCTTCCATATTTGATTGATTGTCATGGCTACGGACTTGCGAAGAATACAACGTAGAGAATATAGGAAATCATCTTCATCCATGATTGGCCATGGTTCCTATCTTGGAATGCCATAGTGTTCATGTCTTGACTGCATTAGAATATGGTTTTTCTAAAAGCACGTATATACGCAGCCATGTCAGCCAAGATCAAAATACAATCGTCCCAAACACAAGGCTACTATGGGTCCTCACTTCAAAGGACTAACTCATGTAGTGTCGCACCCAAAGAATTCCAGTTATACCAATTATGCATCATGGGTTTCTATATGACAACTTCGGAGAGTTAGTTCTGTAAAATCGACAGCTCCTTGTCAAGCATCCGCTATTAATACATAGATGTCACGCGTCTGTCGTTGATGAAACTCGTCGCTCATCAAATGAATACATATGTAGTGCAAATCTCTATAGAACCTTCAATGCTCTATCTCGAAGGTTTTCGACTTGAAACATTTCGAATCAACCCTTAAAGTTTCAGTAGTTGGGATCATATGCGCGACCAAACTTCATTATATTTTGTGGTATTGTGACTTGGTCTATGGCATGCATAAAAGTATAATAAATAAATACGATAAAGGAGGGTACTCTACAATAAATAATATATATTAAAGGAGGGTACTTCATTATATTAATATATATTATATTAAAAAATTTGTCCTCTACAATAAATAATAAGGGGCTAACTTATTAGCTTGCCCTCACCTATTCAAACAAATAGTTTAGTATAGAGGATGCGAGAGTAAGCCATTCCATATATTACATTAAATCCATAAAAAAAATTGGTGAAATTTTTCTTTCTCGCATTTCTTGTGAAGTTCTAATGGGAGATTCTACGGAAAATTCTTGCCCGAATCTGATTCGATCAAACCAATCCAATCACAGAGTAAGTGTAATATACTTGTTCTGTGATTGGTCACTTTTCCTAAACTGTACCAATCACATATCAAATGTATTATACTTGTTATAAAAATTGGTTCAAGTTCGACCGAACCAGATCCAGACAAGAATTTCTCGAAATTGTACTTACATCCAATCCTCCAATTCCGGAGGTTCATCATCAACTTGCTTCAATTTTCAATTGGTAAAGTCATGTTCCTATTGTGTCTCAATGAGATTCGCATCGCTTGCGTTCATTCGCCTTTGTTATACTTTCAATTATACCTGACCAATAACATTCCCAGAATTGTCTATCGAATTCAAGATTTATGGCAATTAGGTATAAAATTGTTATTCCGCACCATTCTTTTTAAAGTTTTCATTGCCAATGAAGGTTTCCGCCATGGTTATAGCTCTGGTACCATAATAAAGGGGTTAAAAATAATTTACCCCCTATGTTAATTAAAAAATGCAAAAAAAAAGTCCCTGCAAGAAAACAAAGTGCAATTTACCCTCTGTGACACTAAAAAAATGATGCATTTACCTCCTCCATCAATTTACTAAGGAAGGTAAATCGCATTATTTTTTTAAATCACAAATGAGTAAATTACACTTTGTTTTTAACAAGAATTTTTTTCACTTTTTTATTAACACAAGAGAATAAATTATATTTAACCCCATTATAAAGTATTTGGCGTGAATTTTCTTCGTATACTATAAGTCGAAAGGCTGAAATATGAGTGGAAAAGTTTTCAAAAATAGATTTCTATCCAACCTTCAAATTCTCCTAAAATTCCAAGCATACAAAATATACAAAAAAAATTCAAAATTATACATAGTATTCTTCAATACCCAAAGAACTATCACCATGCCATGCGGGCAACATACTAACTAGTTGGTAATAGGTCACGATGTCGGTATCAATTATTTATTTTTTATTTTTTTGGTGCAACTTTGTTTCTAAATTATTAGATTTTATACACAGTGTCACAATTAATGTATATTTGCTTTATTTATAGAATTCCATTTGAAGAAATTAAGGCTGCTAATTTTTTTTATTAATGCATATTAAATTGTTCGTGTATGGTACAGGTGGAACTCATACAACCTGCGGTTAATGGAACACTGAATGTTCTTAGATCATGCATCAAAGTCCCGTCCATCAAGCGAGTCGTCCTAACATCTTCAATCGCGGCAGTTTTCAGCAACAGAAATGCGAAATCTAGTGATGTTGTAATTGATGAAAGTTGGTATTCAGATCCAACCTTCTGCAAGGAAATTGAGGTGTGTATCCCGATACGAGATTATTCGATGAATAACAATTTATCCTCTGTGATATTGGAAATAAGCAAATTACGTCCTATGAAAAATAAATAGCAATTTACTCCCTTGTGTTTTAAAAAATGAAGCAATTTACCTCTCTGTCTAAGGAGGTAAATTGCTTAGTAGTAGGAATTGACCCGCATTGGTGATTATTGGCAGGTTGGACTTTCTATTTTGACATTTTGTGTTGTAATTCTAAAAATTTCGCACAATAAAAATAAAAATGGTTGAAACATGCTAAAATGGGTAAATAATTGCACCCAGAAGTTGTCCACATGCACTTTTTCGATTATTTTAATAAATTTCGGACACTTTTTTCTCAATATGTGAAAATTTTGAAAATTATAGGACGAAATTATAAAAATGAATTGATAAAAAAAAGACTAAAATTGCAAACTTCCCAGTACTTATACGACTAAAATATCAATTTTTCCAGCACATAATCTGTCACTATTTTTGCTCTCAGCAATGGTATTTTCTGTCAAAGACATTGGCAGAGGAGGCTGCACGGAAATTTGCGGAACAATATGGTATTGACTTGGTAGTGATGAATCCTGGACTAGTTATTGGTCCTTGCCTGCAACCCACTCTGAATGTCAGTTTTACCATCTTTCTGGACTTCATCACAAAAGGTACTGCTTGAAAAACAAAAACTAATTAACTTATCCTGACAACATAAATGTTTGTAATAGCTTTTGCTCTTTCTCTGGGAATAAGTTGTTAAAGTTGTAACTTTAGAAGTAATAAAAAAAGTGATGTAAACAAGCGTCCCACATCGGTTGCAAACAAGGAACTTGAGTGGTATATAAGCCCCAATACCTCCTCTCCCTTGCTAGACGCCTTTTCAAGAACAAACCCGTGAGGCTCATATGTAGCCAAAGCGGACAACACCTCGCGCAATGGGGCACCGATCAAGTCACATGTCGCATCAAAAAGATAAATTGTAATTTATCTATCTGTGTTGGGAAAAATAGACAAACGGTCTCTTATTAAAAAAAAAAAACAACTCTTTCTGTGTTTTTCAAGATGTAGCAATTTACCTCCCTATTTTTAAAATTGAAGCAATTTACCTTCTTAGATAAGGAGGTAAATTACTTTATTTTTTAAAATACAAGAGGATAAATCGCTATTTATTTTTCATAATGGGTAATTTACCATTTTTAATATCACATGGGTTAAATTGATATTCACATTAATAAAACTGGCGTGTTTGAAAATAAAATGAAAAGTGAAAAATAAAAGGTGAAGTTTGAGTGTTTGAAAATATATTTATAATTTTATCAATAAATTGCAAAAGTTGGTTGGTATTAGTTATAACTCTTAGCTTAAAACAATTTAATTTAAGCAGTCAAAAAGAAACTGTTGCAAATAGCAACACTCTTTCCAATTTATTATTAGTAATAATAAGTCGATTCACAATTATTTTAAGCAGTTTTGAACTCTTGAATGAGCCATCACTTCACTAATTCTGCAGGGGAATGCTCTTGCTCGATCGAAGGAGGCTGCGTACTTGTTGACATTAGAGATGTTGCTGACGCACATGTTCTAGCATTCGAGAACGCTTCAGCTGAAGGCAGATACTGTTTAGTCGCGAAAACGATGACTTTTTTCGAGACTTCTAATATTTTACGTGATCTTTATCCTTCTCTCGATCTTGTCAAGAGGTAAAGTATTTGTACGTGCCATTGTTTCGTATTCTACAAATACATACGTCCAATAAAAATATCATTAATATTACATCGAAACCACCTCGCCTATTTGTTGGGACCGGAAAAGGTTTATGTCAACCAGACGTACCTTTCAAAATCCAAATGCCATTGTTGACTCAAGGGATGTTTCTGTAATTACTAAAGGTAAAAAAATATGGCAAAATAATTGACCACAACAACAGTTGTTAGCTGTTATATTTTTTTCAGTTGAAAACCATGGCGAGTGTAGATTATTCATGGTAAATTTAACTTTCCACATTAATTTTATTTGTCTGTGGTATAGGGTAAATTGCAATCTACCTATCCGTGTAATGGAAGATAGGCAAAACAACCCCCTTATAAAAAACAAAATAGCAGTTCACCCTTTATATTTTTTCAAAATGTAGCAATTTACTTTTCAATATTTTTAAAATTGAAGCAATTTACCTCGTTAAGTAGGGAGGTAAATTGCTTCATTTTTTAAAATACAAAGGGATAAATTGCTATTTATTTTCATAGGGGGTAATCCGCCTATTTCCGATATCACAGGGAGTAAATTACTATTCACCCCTTGTTATATATTATTTATTCATTATGATTATTAAAAACCCAACAATTTATAATGTAAGTGGTATTATTTGCCTTCTTTCTATAATATTTTTTAATTAATCACTTACCGTATTATTTTCTTTGTTAATTTGTATTGCAGATTAGGAGATAATCAGCCAACACTCAAATGCTTCCAAGTATCCAAAGAGAAGGCAAAATCTTTAGGCATAAATTTCATACCTATGGATCAGAGTTTCAAGGACACTGTCGAAGTTCTCAAAGAGAAAACTTGCTTGTTTGATGATCATATGATGAGCTCAACATTATGCTGAAAATAATAAATGCGGTTATGATTTTCTGTAATAGCTCTAAATTGCATAATTTTATTACATTGTAAGTGAACAAGAAGGGTTGCTTGGATGCCTAATTCTATTTTAGTTGTGACAGTGTTGTCTCCTGTAATAATTACTTTGAATTATATATATTCTTTCTATGAACTTTTTGCAATTAACTCTTTATTTATTTCTTTATTTTGATTGCTAATTGGATCAAAACATTAAAGTATGTCCACTAGAAAAATGAGCTTTCAAGCCAAAAAAATAAAATAAAAAAATGAAGCACCAACGATTTTGATAACTTTAAATTACATCTTGTGATTAAGGAAATAATGTCAGTTGGATCATTTAACGACCAATTTAAATCATGGTAGCTCATGAAGCAATTATAGCAGGAGTTTCCATTGTACAACTATAAATAGGAGTGTTTTTCAGTAAGTCACCACAACAAGTTATTGGGTTTTTACACCCAAAGCGGTGAGCACATATCAACACAAATCGAAAGCAATACTACAAAAAAGGGTTATAAAAATCACTGATTTCATAATAAATATATCAACAGATAAATTACAAGAATATCAATCAAAAACCGATATTAGTTAGTTGTAGAGATATAGGTTTTTAGTTGCAGAGATATCAATCATAAACCACTGATCTCATATATAGGTTTTTGATTGATATTCTTGTAATTTATCTATTCATATATATTATTTGGAATTAGTAGTTTTTATAACCCGATTTTGGTTGTAGTATTGCTTTCGATTTGTGTTGATTATGGGCTCACCGCTTTGGGTGTAAAAACTCAACAGTGGTATCAGAGTCGGGACGGGCTCTCCGTCTCCAACGCCAGTAAAATCGTTCCTATTTTGCTGCGAAATTATTCTCTTTGTGTTGAAGAAATCCCAAATCCTAATGTTTGAAATCCTAATGAGGCCCCATAATCTTGGAGGTCATGGGTTTGGACTCCGCCAGATGCGTGGGACATTATCTGCTGTATAGCAAGGAGTGTTGTTTATTGTAATAATAGGTGTTATTGAGCAGGATATGATTATTGTGAAATAGTCTTTAGAAGATATTCATGTCGACAAGAATGATCGTAGTTGTAATCGATTTATTTCAATTAATAAAAGTTCATCGCTCTTACCTAAAAAAAAAATGAATAAAATAAATTCTATAGGGGAAATATTTCTTCTCGCCCCATAATTTAGAGTCTTTCAATTTTGGTCCCACTAGTGACGAAATTCTCACCAACTCAACATCACTACTCATTATTGCATTCATAGCCTCCGTAACCTTGGGCCTCACAGTGTTCAGTACGGAGTCGAGTTCGTGTTGCAATGGATGACTGCTAGTGAAAATTCCACGGAAGTACTCTAGCAAAGTCTCTTGTATTCCTTCTATGTCCTCACGCCACCTACCCCCAGCATCCTTGATCCTCATAATCCTTTTCTGTCTCCTCCTAGAGGTGGCCGATGCATGTAACACCTAATTTCGACATCCATCTTAAAGATACATCATGATATTCAAAACATCCTCAACTAAGTATGGCAGCTATAAAGAGTCGGGTCGTTGCGTGTGGGGTTGGAAGGGCGATTCGATGGTGACCCCGGCCCAAGGCTCGAATTTTTCTATAAGTATATGTTGAAGCAACTCCCTTGGCTGGTTAGATGGCTTTCTAGTACAGGGGTTGGATTAAATCAAATTGTGACGGATCGAAGGGTAACCCTGTGCCGACTGTGCGGGGTTGGTGGGTGTTGGACGCGGTGTGCTTGCCTTTCAAGGTACTCTTCTTGCATTGATACGATTAGACATGCACTTTCCAAATTTTCACTTTCGATTGGTAAGAGAGTAAGTATTCTTTGTTTATGACTTTCACATTTGTTTGTATAAATGGGTAGTGGTCTGTCAAATTTACTCTCTTTATTTATGACTTTTACATTTGCTTGTATAAATGGGAAGTGATCGGTCAAACCCTTGCAGTGTCTGGTGGGCTTTAGCCAAAAAAATATAATAATATCAACACTATGATATTTTGTTAACAATAATTATCAAATGATTAGTTTAAAATAATTAACACCATAAATTTAAAAAATCAAAGACATGGCAAAATAAAATTAAAATTAACTTTAAATTTTAAAATCAATTAATTTGCTAACAACAATTAAGTTTCTTATTAAAAAAACCCAAAATAAGGGATTTTAAATAATTATCTTATTTTCCATTATTAGTTCATATAAAATCATTAAATCATCTTCTCTCATTTGATTATAATAAAAATGTGAATTAATAGTAATCATTTAATGTTTTTAGTGAATTTAATGTTATTTAAAATAAACCATTGATTATTGTCAACAACAAATTTAAAAAGAAAGTAACTGAAAAAAGAAAAAGAAAAGGAAAGATGTGAACAATAAACTTGTATAGACTACAAAATAAAAATGTACATTAAGATTAATTAGTTTTTTATTTATATTTTACAAGATTATGGAAGTAAGATAACAAAAAATATAATTACAATAATTGAGGTGAGAGGTTAACGAATAGTATAAAAAATATTACTGATTTGGGGATACTTTTACATACTCAAAAAACCTTCAAGTGCATCGAAAGCTCCTAGTTGGGAACCTCTAGAAAGAGGGCTTTAGAAAAATCTTCAATAAGGGCTCTGTGATGATTGGGTTTATCGATAATATCGTGAGTAAATTGCCTAAGTTCTGAGATATCTAAGGGACCTTCATACTCAACGAGAAGGACAACCGCCCTTCTCTATCATTGTACTAGCCACCTTTTAGTAGGAGCGTAGCTTTTGTCCTCGTGATCACTCTTATAACTGTTACTGCCAATATGTGATGGAAATAGTTTGTAAATAAAATTATTTAATAAAATTACCTCTCACATTGGAAAAACAAATATTTCTGAAACGATTTATAATGAGATTTATTTTCTTAAGTTTCAAAATAGAACTTGGAGGGAAAGTTGGAGGGAATGAAAGTTAATATAAATAAATAATATATATATATATATATATATATATATTGCTCGTGCTTGAAACAAAATAAATTATTTTTATTTAATTTGTGAAAATTAAATTTTTGAATTTCCAGGCATAAAATAGAAGAATTATGACTGTAACTTTTCCAGAAAAGTTATGCACCTTTTTTTTTTTTTTTTTTTTTTTTTTTTTTGCAGAATGTCAACCATTGCAATGGTTGAAAGAGTTATGCAGTTGTTCTGCATAACTACATCAATGGCTGTGAATTCAAGCATTGCAATGATTGAAAACAAGTTCGAAATATCTATAAATATTGAGTGTCAAATGTCATCTATCATCCCTGAATTCTGTATTTCACAAACACTAGTTTTCTATCTGTTCTTGGTAGAAGTTTTTCGAAATTGCTATTCGCAGACTTCAGGGGCTTGTTGTATCCTAGAAGTGAATTGCCATATAATTCGGTAACAACTTATAGTGGGGGCAATTATCACTTCAAGGAAATGTCTCTTATCCATGCCTCAAGCCTAAATTCTTATTCATTATTTTCTTAACAATATGTGCAGTCATTGCACACCATTGATCATGGTTGATGATCTAGAATGCACATGAAATCATACAATCAACCACCACCTATAAATACATGCACTGTATAACTTTTGTTTCCCCAACTATTACTCTTATTTTTTCATATACCTCAAGTGTACATTAACTTGAACATCAGAGTGCCTACGCCAGAGATCCCTCCTGCTTGCACCCTAACGCAGTTTTCTTTTGCAGGCATCATCCTGGTCGTTACTCATCGATCGCATTGGAAGCAGCCCTAATACCTTGACCATCACTAAAATACCCATACACTTATCTACATTTTATGATGACTACATTTACAATAATAAATAAGAAAATTTATAGTCTTATTACAATAAAATAACTAAATTTAAATGTGATAGTTGCTATATAAATAAATAAATAAATAAAGTCTCATTCACCCCCCCTAACATTATATATTTAACATTTTACCCTCTTTGATTTCAATTATTGGGGAAAAATATCTGTATAAAATTTCATGTATAAAAATATAAATATATTCCTGATATATTTTAAATATTTTAATATTAATTTAATATCATATTAATTTTTTACGTAGAGGAAAAGATTTTATAAGAGCAATTAATAACTAGAGAATTAAGATACGCAATAAAAAAATTCTAATTAACAATCTAAAATTATTAAATTATTATGGTCATCTCTCGAATTTTATAATAATTTTATCCCAAAAAATCTCATTTAAGAGGAGTGAGTTAATTTTTTTTTTCTTTTCTATTAAGCCTTTTTTTTTTTCAAAGACAACCCTAACTTTTTGAAATTACAAAAGAAAACTCTGAACGGGTTCAAAATATGTTTGACGTGACAACAACTGTGTCCGTGGCATGTCCATCACCATTTGTCCTTTTTTTTTATTTTATATTTTCGGACATGCAGATGCCATGCCGACAAGTATTTGAGACATGTCAGTGTCCAATACTACATATTTTTTGGAAACTCTGTGTATTATAGTTTATAATTATTTCTTTTGAGTAATTAAAATTTTTACATTTGAATCATTTATTCATTTTCTTAATTTAGCACTTTCAAAAACTATATAAATTTTTGCAAACGTCCTAAAATGTACAAATAAATTTGCAAATTGGGCTAAATGAAAAATGAAAAAAATTAAGACAAATTGCATATTATTGCTTGTATTTTTAAAAAAATGATTGAAATCTTCCATGTACTTTAAAGATAAGCAAAAAAAACCCTTTATTTTGTAAAACCACCATGCGCATATTCTCTTTTTGTTAGAAACTAATGAAAGGTGTCTATCGTGAACGGTGAGTGATATGACAATGTCTTTTTTTTTTTTTTTTTTTTCTCCTTCTGATTTTCACTCTATTTTGCTAATTAAATTATAACACAATACAATATTAATACATTAAAATTCAATTCCCAAATTTAAATATCTCTATATGAATATAAATCTTATTCAATTATAATAATATATATTATTAATTAAATTATATTATTATTTACTTTAAATAAATTATACAATGTACTATAAATATATTTAACTTTAAAATTTAATTTTTTAATTTTTGTATAAATATTTAATGTTTAATAAAAATAGGTAAATTGCATAAAACCCCCTGTGTTATTTTTTATTAGCTAAAAACTCCCTGTATTAATTTTATAGGCAAAAAATCCCCCGTGTTATTTAAAATGTAGCTCACCTTCCCCCTCCGTTAAATTTGTATAACACCGTTAGTTTTTACACTAAAATTCCCGTTTTGTCCTTCAATTCTCAGTCAACATTTTGACTGAGAAAAGAAAACAAACACAGAAGAAGAACGTGAGATAGAGAGAGAAAGAGTGAAAAAGCTTGCGATTTCTAGGGTTTCTTAAGCTCTATCAATCTGTTAAGGTTGATAATCTTTTTTGGTTTTGAATTTTTGTTCATAGTTTAGGATTGTGAAGGAGAACTAAAACGGGATTTAGGGTTTTAGATAGTTTTGCGAAAGGGAAAAAAGAGAAAAATCAATTCGGGTAATCCGCGAAAGGGGAAGAAAAAGGGGACCAAAGTGTTGTTAGATACGACCAAAAAGGTGAGTTTTCTAAAGCATAATAGTGATTAAAAAGCGAATATATTTTGTTCTTTTGTTGCTTTTGACTTTGTTGATTTCTGAAAAAAAAAAGCTTGTAGTTTTCTGAAATCGTGCCATTATTCTTGGTCCCCACCCATGTTTAATATTTATTTTGTTGTTTTGTGCTTTGTTTATTCCATTGTTGTCGATTTTTGAAATTTTTTTTGTAGTTTTCTAAGGTTCTGCTTTGTTGACTGAGGTTGTTTATTCCACTTGTTGGTCCCCACTGTACGCTTATTGAGTTTTTCTGAGCCTGTGCTATTATTGTTTGTTGTTGGTCCCAGAACCCCCACTCCAATTGTATATGTTCATACTGATAGGTCGTCTAGTGTAATAACAATGATTTCTTTATTATTTGCAGATAATGGTGTTAGGGGAATATGCTGATTTTTATGTGTGGTTAGGGGTTCAATAGAGTGGGTTCCAAAAAATTAGGTATGTAGGGGTATAAAGGTTTGGTTTCCTAATGTGGATAAGGAGAGAATTTTCTATAATGATTTGGTAGAGATGTACACAAAAGCAGGGGGTCAAGGGTCTAATATTTGCATATATTATTCATTACCAGGACAAACATTAGAGAATGGGATACAACTATTAGAAGGGGACAAGGGTATTACTGAGCTTTTGAGAGATTACAAGGGGCTAAATGTAATTTCACTATATATAGAAAAATTCTGGTCCTATCATAGCTGTTGATGCACTTGGCAATGTTATTGAAAATAATGTAGCTATACCCCAATTAATGTATGATGTTGAGATTGAGGGTGTTGAGGTGAGTGAGACAGGGGCTGTAGATGGGGGTCAAACTGAGGTGTTGGGAGTGAGACAGGGGCTGTAGGTGTTGGGGTGGCTGAGACTGAGGGTGAGGAGTGGGTGAGACTGAGGTGTTGGGGTGAGTGAGACTGAGGCTGCAGGGGTTGGTGAGACTGAGGGTGTTGGGGTGAGTGAAACTGAGGCTGCAGGGTTTGGTGAGACTGAGGGTGTTGGGGTGAGTGATGGTGTTGTGGTGAGTGAGACTGATAGTGATGATTCAAGTGAGGGTGATGAGGAGTATGTGGGTGATGGTCAGTCTGGTAGTTCATCAGATTCAGACTGTCCATCCTGGATGTTAGAGGATTTAGAAGGCCCATTAGATGATGACATCTTTGTGAGTAGAGATGCTGAGTATGGTAGAAAATTAATGAAAACTGTAAAAAGTTGGGTGAGAGAGATGAGAAAGAAAAAAAGAGTTGAAAAACAACAAACTGAGAGAGATAATTTAGGTGAAGATGGTTGGTTTAGTGATGTAGGGGTGAGGATGATCTTCATTCTTTGAAGGGTTCTGATGATGAGAATGTAGAGATCATGTGGTCTGGAATGATGCTATGGATAGACAGGATGTTGACCTATGCATAGGTATGAAATTTCCTACAAGAGAAAAATATAGAGAGGCCTTGAGAGATTGGGCAGTGAGAAGGGGTTGGGATTTGACATTTGTAAAAAAAAAAAACCAAAATCACTGCCATATGCAAAAATGGTTGTGACTGGAGAATCCATGCTTCTCTAGTGATGAAAACTACAACATTCCAAACCAAATCTATCAAGGGGCAACATAATTGTGCACACAGAATAGAAAACAAACAAGCAAACTACAAGTACATTGGCAAGAGAATTCAAGATTTTGTAAAAGACAATCCTTCAGAGGGTCTCAAATCTTTGAAAAAAAATCAGAAGAGACATCAGGTTGATGTGAGTTTATTTAAAAGTATAGAGCAAAAAAATATGCTCTTGAACTGATGAAAGGTGATGTCAAACAACAGTATGCCAGATTATATGATTATTGTGCTACAGTTTAAACACAACTCTGGTAGTTCAATGATACTAAAAGTTGATAGATGCTTGAATCCACCAGTTTTGCAAAGAATGTATGTATGCTTTGGGGGTCTAAAAGAGGGGTTTTTAGATGGGTGCAGACCATTTATTGGTCTTGATGGGTGCTTTTTGAAGGGGATGCATAAGGGGCAGTTGTTATCTGCCATAGGTAGGGATGGCAATGATAATATTTATCCTATTGCAATGGCATATGTAGAGATTGAGAAGTATGATAGTTGGAATGGTTCTTAAATTTGTTGTTAAGGGATATTGGGTCACATGATGAAAGGGGTGGGCATTCATTTCTGATAGACAAAAGGGTTAATTGAAGCAGTCACACAATTGGCACCTCGGGCTGAACATAGATTTTGCCTAAGACATATGTATAATAACTTCAAAGGCAAATTCAAGGGCAAGAGCTTAAAAATTTATTCTGGAAAGCTGCAAGTACATATAATGTAAAAGAAATTTGGAGGACTTTGTGCATGCCTGTTTTAAAAAAGAGACATATTTGAGAGTGTACAGTCACATGATCAAACCAGTCCTTGGGATGCATGATTATGAAGAGTCTCCCCTCGGTCCTGTAGCCCCACCACATGTTATAAAAAGAGCAGGGATGCCCAAAAAAGCCAGGAGAAGGGATGCAAATGATATAAAAGAACCATCAAGGGTTTTTAGAAGAGGGCTGACACATACATGTGCCATATGTTTTAAGCAGGGCCACAATAAGAGAAGCTGTACAAATCCCCCTCACCCAAACTCAAGATTTAGACATGTGATGTATGATGTTTCTTGTTTATGTAATTATTGGTTTTGTTACTTAGAGTATTGATTAATTCTTGTATACATTTACAGTCATCCAGGCATGCACAAACAAGTGATGATGCGACCCCCAGTTCACAAGAAGCTGCTGCAGAGGTAGAATTCAAATCATGCAACTTTCAGTCTATTTTCACATGCCAATTGTAACCAAGTTTTTGTCTCATTTGTAGATGCATACACAGTCATCCTCAAGTGTGCCCCATTGCAGTGCTACTGAAGAGAGCTTCCCATATGCAGAGGTATAACAAAATTTGAGAGTTTCAGTATATTTTCATATGCCAGTTATTACAAATTTCTTATCTGATATGTAGATGCATACCCAGTCATCCTCAAGTGTCCCTCTTTCAAATGCTACTGCAGAACTACACACTAATGTAAGATAAAATTCAATGTTATTCTATATCAGTTCAATTACAATACTAATAGTTGCACATTGTTACTTGTAGAATCCTCCAAATGTGCCTCAACCAAGGTTTAAAAATCCTGCAACTGTGCCAGAAAACAGACCCCCCAATTATACCTCAGCCAAGGCTAAAAAATCCCACAAGTGTGTCTCAATTGCAGGTTCAAGCAGGTTCCAAAGGCCCCAGCATGTACCATTTCAAAGACCCCAACAGGTACCATTTCAAAGGCAAAAAAATGTGCAAGCTCCAACTCAACCAAGTTCCCAAAATCAGGTTATTCTATCAATTAAATTCATGATTTGTAATTATATAAAATATAGCCACAACTAAACATTTAAATGTTCTATCTATCTATCACAGGTTCCAACAAAAACATCAAGGAAACAACATGCTCCAATCTCTTTGTCAAGTAGATTGGAGAAGAGAAAAGGAGCAGAATCATCCTCACAAGTTGACTTTAAAAGGCAATGTTGCCTACCAACTAGGAGTTCTATCTCTTCAGTCCTTAAAGTGTAGCAAATTCATACAAGCCAAGGACACAACCTAGTGGATCTTCATCAGCAGGCAACACTCCAGAAAATTGAACCGAATTATGTCTTTTTCTTGGCAACAGAACTTATGATTTTTTGCACATTCTGAAGCTAAAATTATGTATTGTTGGAAAGTGAACTTTTGGCTTTTTTGTCACACTCTGGAACTGAAGTTGTGAATTATTAGATACAATGATATGTTGTCTAATTTGGGATATTGGATTCTGGTGTTTCAGAAATGAAACTGATGGTTTTTGATTTATTTTTTTGTTTTATGGTGATTGTTTTTTGGCCACTTTAATTTGGTGATTTTGTGCTAAAATTATCAGGTACATTAAATTGCCATAATGAAAATTCATTAAAAACAAGAGTATCAAATTACACTATTTTAATATCATAATAACTATTAGAACAACCACAGTTACAACTAATGCTTTTATTACTCCTTGATTCGATTCCAATTGCTTTATTTTTTGTGTCAGTTCTTCACAAATGGATAGCAATTCTTTGTAACCCTCTTCCATTCTAACTTTGTTGGATTCAACCTCTTCTTCAACTTCTTTTGGCATTTCGTCTGAATCCTTTTTGGATACACTAACGGGATCCAACCAACAAAAAAGTTACACTGATTTGTTTTGCAGTTACAAAATAATTTACCTTCAGTTTCTTTGCTAGGACCAACAACCCGGATGGCCGCATTCCTATGGCAAAAACATTTAGGATTCTTGTATCTCAAATCAATAATTTCATCTTTCTTCTTTGTGCTTGATTTACAAGTGGACATCCTAACAAACAAAAGGATGAAAAATAAAAATTAATTAATTAATTAATTATTTAATTTCAAAAGAGAGAAGATGAAATTTTTTTCTTACCTGGACATTGCTGCTTTGGAGGATGAAGAAGCCACCCTTTGCCAAAGGTAGAGGAAAAAAACATGTACACACTTAAAGAACAAATACAAGGGGCAAAAGAGATATATAGCCACTTAAAAAACCCACAAAAGCGGCCACAAATGATAAAAACTCGCACAGCACGCACGTAAACCTCACTCTCCGTTACTTTCTAACGGAGAGGGGTTTTTTTGCTGTATTTTAGATAACACGGGGGTTTTTGCCTTATATATATAACACAGGGGTTTCGCGCTATTTCCCTAAAACACAGGGGGGTGTTATGCAATTTACCCTAAAAAATATTTGTATAACACGGCGGTCACCATCACTCGAATCCTCCTTGATCGACGATCGATTCTAGGTGACTGCAATGTAGCGGACGCCCAAATCTTCTTTGGGTAATTGCCGCATGTGGTCATTTAAGTTGGGGGGTGACGACTACATTACCATCGCCCAATGGAGTTAATTTTATTATTTCTAACTTTTGTAAATTATAAATAGTATATATGAAAATTGATTAAAATTGCCCTTCAATAATTTAGAATCTAATAATCAAGATGCAATTTAGGTTTTGGTACAATAAAACAAAATCCGAACTTCACAAAAATAAGAATAAATATATAATAAATAAGAGTATAACGATTTTTTTTTTTAAAATAATATTGTTAGTTTTTTTTTTTTAACTTTGAGGGATAAATGTACTATAATTAAGAAAATTGAAAAAGTTTTTTTTTTTTTTGACTATTTTTAAAATAGAGAGAAATTTTTTATTGAATTTTTAAAATATGGGGTAATATACAATTTCCTTCAGGATAAATAAAGAAAATAAAAATTAATCCTTCTTATCAAAATCGCCTTAGCTCGCGTTGCAGCACCCAATCAGCCTCTTTCAAGTCAAATCGGGAAGAAATCCTTCAAACGGCGACGATGGAGCTCCGACTTGGCAACCCACCCAAGCTCCGCCTCTCCTCCTTCAAAGTGATATCATCGTCCAAGGAAACCCCAGACTCTGCTAGCAATTCTAAGTCACAGACTCTCCAATTTCGCAAGTTGTCCAAGAAAGTCCTCTCAAGAATCTTGAGAACGGAGGCCGCCATTAAAGCCATCGAGAAAAAGGCCAACTCTTCCAAGTACAAGAACCTCTGGCCTAAGGCTGTTTTGGAAGCTTTGAGTGATGCAATTAAGCAAAACCGTTGGGAGTCTGCTCTTAAGGTTGCTTGCTCCTCCTTTTTCTGCAACCGAACTTTTTGCGTGAATTTTCAGTGTCTTGTGTTTGATGGGACTTGGAGATATTTTATGTATAAATTGTGAAGTATGAATTGTGCTTTGAATGCCTGCATATACATGTATAAATTGTTCTTTTCTTGGTGTTTAGGCTTCCGGGTTTGTGAAGTATGATGTTTCTTACGGGAAAATTTTAACTTCTCTCTTTTATGTGTACTTTTCTGGGATTCATAAATGTTGCAAAACTGCCAATGATAAATTCTATGTTTTAATGTTGTGCTTTTGGTAGAGAAGATTTGTTACCTGAAGTAGGATTTTCTTGTTTATTTCTGTAGACTAATTTCTTTAGCTTGAAAGAAATTTGCTTTATAGTTTAATCCAAGAGGTTGTGGTTTATTTTTTAGTCCTCTTCGAGTACAAGTCAATCATGTAGTAGTTGTTAAATTCTGAATTTAAATTTGGTGAAATGTGAATAGTCTATAAATGTTGCCTGTTTCTTTGACTAAAAAAATGATTTATCATGTGGATAGATATTCGATCTTCTTCGTCAGCAGCATTGGTATGAGCCAAGATCTCAGACATATGCTAAGCTGCTAGTGATGCTTGGCAAATGTAAGCAGCCAAATCAAGCTAGTTTGCTTTTTGAGACCATGCTTTGTGATGGCCTCCGACCTACGGTTGATGTTTACACAGCACTTGTGGGTGCCTATGCCTTCAATGGCCTTGTTGACAAGGCATTTAGTATTGTCGAAGATATGAAGTCCAGTGACAATTGCAAACCTGATGCTTTTACGTACTCTATCCTTATCAAATATTGCCTTAAACTCCGTCATTTTGATATGATTGGGCTGATTCTAGAGGAAATGTCGCATTTAGGAATTGAATGTAGTACCGTGATTTATAATATCCTAATTGATGGATATGGAAAAGTTAAGCGTTTTGAATTGATGGAGAACTCATTGGCCGACATGATTCAAAGTGGCAAATGTTGTCCAGATATTTTTACTTTTAACTCTGTAGTTGGAGCTTATGGTGGATGCGGAAGGATTAATGAAATGGAGAAGTGGTTTGACGAGTTCCAGCTTATGGGATTGAAGCCTGACATAATGACATATAATATTCTGATCAGATCGTATGGGAACTCTGGCTTGTACCAAAAAATGGGATCTGTTATGGAGTTCATGGAGAAGAGATTTTTCTCCCACTAGTGTTACCTACAATATAGTAATTGAGATATTCGGAAAGGCTGGAAATATTGTGAAGATGGATGAGATGTTCCTGAAAATGAAACACCAAGGTTTGAAGCCCAATTCTATTACTTACAGCTCTCTTGTCTCTGCATATGGTAAAGCACGGCTTTTGGGCAAAGTTGATTCAATTTTAAGGCAAGTGGAGAATTCGGACGTGGTACTTGATACACCTTTTTTCAATTGTGTCATCAATGCTTATGGCAATGCCGGTGATGTAGAAAGGATGATGGAGTTATTAATGGCAATGGAGGGGTGTGGATGTAAACCAGATAATATAACCTTCGCCACAATAATTCAAGCCTGTCGTGCCCAAGGGATGATTGGTGTTGCCCAGAATTTGGAGAGTAATATGACTCATGCTAAAGATACTTCAGGTATCTTCTAAAATCCTCCTGTTCTGCAGAAGTTTATGCTTCTTGCTGCATCAATTATTAATTTTTTCCTCAGTATATTAATTGATATGTTACCTACCATTCTGCATTTAGTGATCTCCAGAATAAATGTACTTCCCCATTTCTTGGTGGACTAAAACCTTGATGTTGATGGATAATTATACCTGTCTGCTGACTGACTAAAGAATGGTGATTGTGATAAGGTTTTAACTAATGCTCAGGAGGAAGTTGATTGGTGAATGGAAGAAACCATTGCAGAGGATGATATCCTGTGACCATCGACTGGGAAGAAGTTCTTTACCTGCATCACATCTTTCTGTGGGTGAGTAGTTTTATTGTTTGCAAGGTTAATATAAGGGGAGAGCCATGTTTGATTGGACATAATAATAACTTGGAACTCCTAGCAGGAGATGGAATATTTTGGAGATATCTTTGCTATGAGATCACAAAATGTTAAAGAACAATGCTCAACATAGAATCCAGAGATAGCAAATGAAAGAAACAATAAATGCATTTTCTTGTTTGACAGTTAAGCCATTTGAAGTTTTTTATTTTTCCTCTTTGAGTTCAGCTCTCTCATCCCTGGAACGGCTATAATTTCATTAACCTTGATTCTAGACTCTCAGAATCTTTCCAATACTGAGGTGAATTTGGCAATTTGTTTGTCTGTTAAATGCTTTGTTGTTTCTCATGAATTTGGCCAATTTAGACTGGAAAATGGCTTCTTGCGTTAGTGTTTTCTCTTCCCTCACATTGTTGGCCATTTCGGAGAGAACTTTAACCTACATTTTTGCATCCCATTCTAATTTACTGATTTACTCTTATGGTTTATAAATGCAGAGATATTTGGAGGAATCTAAAGTGCCACAAGGATGGGGATCTTCAAAAAGGTCAAGCTGTCAAAAATCAGATGGTATAATGTTACTGAACTATTAAGTTATCATTACATGTAGATCATTCTTTCCCTGAAATTCCACTTCTTGACTTCCATTAATATCATTACACCGCAGCTAATAAAAGGATTTTTGCCTGCAGGAACCAGTCAACCAGTCAGTTCCTTCTTTGCGACGCCGGTAGCACCATAATGAAGCATATTCAGATTTAATTGCTGCTTCAAAGAAAACATTGGATTCTATACTGGAATTAGCAGGTCTACAAGTTGTGGAAGAATCAATTTCTGCTTATCAAGTAGTTGATAAATTATTATCAAAAGAAGAAAGATTGTCTATAAGGGTATCCTAGCCTGCTATATTTGTTTCTGCACTTAACTGGTCTCAGTTATGGCAGGCACTTCTGGCAAACAATCCAACAATTACTCTGCTTGGAGAAGGTATGGATGTTAGAGTACATGTCAGTTGTCTTGGTGAAAGTTCCAAATCCTGAATCAAATCCCTTGTTAAAGTTCCACAGTTTAGCACTTTAGCTTAACTTGAACGGACCTTAATATTGTATGACGAATTTCTTGACCTTTCTCTTGTTGCTTTTGTATCTTTTAAGCTTAATATTATTTGTCCCCCATGGTAGTCTACAGCAGTTAAATAAGTTGGAAAATTTTAATTAATCAAATGTTTATATTAAGAACTTTAATTTTTCATGCCTTAGAATGTGACTTGATGTGGGTTCTGGGTCCCCACCGCTTTTAATTGAACATTTCTGTACTTAGGCGAATAATCTTGTGCTCAAAACCCATTCTGCTTGTCGATTTCCCCACCCCACCCAAAAAAAATCATGATGACAAAACTTTACATGTTTTCTTAATTAAATGCTGATATGGAAATGATGGTTGAATTTTTCCATTTAAGCTACTCCCATGAGAGATTCCAAGCAAATCAAATTTCTGGTAATTCAAATGGAGACATTGTTGAAGAATGGTTGCAGATTTGCAGATGCAAGCAAGGTATCTCCACTGTCCGAGAGTTGTTGGTTGCTCTTTTTAAATGCTATGCTCTACATTTTGCCAATAGTTTCTCAATATTCTCTTCCGTGGATTCATGGGCATGCACTATCTTTCAATTTCTCAAATGTTCAGCTGCCAAACAATATGCGGAGCCTTATTTGGTATTTTACGATTTCAGCTTGATTTCATATTTCTTCTGTTTTTTGTTTTTTTGTTTCCTGGTTCCTCTTTGTGCTACCATTGGAGATTTAAGTCTAAATTGCTTTGGTTGCTATCGTTGTCTGTAGCCAACAGAATTCATTCTTGTTATATTCCGGTGCATTAGTTTGTATTCCTTCTCGTCTTGTACTTCGCCATTGGCAACAGTTATGAAGTACTTATTGAATTTATTCATTTTGAATCACGTTACATATATATCTTGTAGTTTCTTGTAAATTAGGTTACTGCATATCACATTCTTGTATTTGCAGGGACCGTTACGGTTGGTTTGTGATTAATATGAATTGGTAGTTATTATATAATGCAGAATGGCTTCTTTCAAAACAAGTCAATTGATAAATGGCAGCGGAAGACCCAGGCAACAACCGTGCCGCTGCTATTAAAGACAAACTGCACGCCTTTAATCAGGTTTCCCTTTGATATCTACTGGCATGATATCTGCAAATATCTGCAGTTGACTACTTACACTTCTTCAGAGTATAAGTGAACAAGTGGCTCTGGTTATATGAGGGATCCAAGTAAAATGATTAAGGGGATGCAACAGAATAGATCGGCTGTTGCTCTGTTTGGAAATGTAGGTTTGAATTTAATTCTTACCTTGATTTGGGTGTGATTCAGCAGCTAGGTCAATTCATAATGTCCATTGTTATCTTTACCTATGTCTATATGTATATATTTTGATGTGCTTTGGCTCTCTGATCATAATGATCTAACTACACAAAACTTTACTTTTTTTTTAAAAAAATATGAATTTCAAGAAAATTAGAAACTCAATGATCATAGATGACTTAAATCAACAAGGAATCAAGTGCCCCTCCGCTGGGGTTTTGTAGAGGGCATAAATTGTAGAGAAAATTATACGTTTAGAATTATTGAAAGTTGAAGTGTTTGAAAATAAAAGAAAAAGTGAAATAAAGATGAAATTTGAGGTTCGGGGGAAAAAATTATTATTTAAAATTTACCAACAAATTGCGAAAAATGGTGGGGAGAAATTTGAAATTTAAAACCTTTTGACTTAGATAAGCTTAATTTACATAATTAAAATGCTAAAAGTTGAAACGCACTATTATCAACTTATTTTTAACCAGGAAAAAAAATTATTATAAGCATTTAAATTAAGCTAAACATGCTTTACTGATACAGTGTTCACTAGCCATTACATTTTGAAACAATCTGTATATCCCAAATAGACATACATCTAATATGTTATGAACCAATATCACCAGCTTTAGAAAATTTTAAAGTAAAAGGTATGGAGTAGGAATGGGGTGTCGGACGCGGTGAAGCTCAACTCAAGCTCGAGTCGATCCAACTCATACTTGAGCTCAAAATATTCTATTTATATGTTAGCACGTCGGCATGTGAAATGCTTCTAATCATCTAAAGGTAAATTTTTTCAACAAATTTAAATTTTAATAACATGGCGATTAGAACCAATAGAATATGACCTAACAATATAACTTATGATTATTAAGTTTCATGATTTTCATATATAAGAGTATTGTTAATATGAATAAAATTGATGTTTTGTATAACACTATAAAAATTGATAGTAAATCCAACTTATTTCTATCAAACATGGTGAAACTATTGTTTTATTATTGTTCAAGTAACACTATATATCAGTTAAAGCTTGGTGAGATTACGAGAATATACGTAATATAGTTGAGAAATTATCAAACCTTTTAATTATAAGTACGTATCTCTTGTTCTTCATGAATATATCATACGTATAATATTTATACTTCTTAACTTTTTTAAAGATTCTTTCGTCTCTTTATAAGACTTATGTTAAAATATTTCCTGTTTTATGATGTCTTATATTTTCTATCTTAATACATCTTATATATTGCATAAAAAAATATAAGAGTGTATGTAAATAATTAAACTTGATCATTAACAAACCTATTAACTTTATTTTCTATTATAAATCAATTCAATTTGTGAACAGGTTATCAATTTTAATGTCAACTTTTATTATAAGTCATATTATTTTCTAGTTAATGTTTTGGAAAATGATAAATTTTATGGCATGCAATGTACTATAGTAGGCTTTTAGATATATTTCAAATAGGAGATCTCACTGAATCTACTATTTATTTGCATAGTTGTAATTAAAGTAATTTTTTTATTTATTTGATGAATGAATTTGTTTTTTTTTTTACTTATTTGATAAATGAATTCGTTCTTCAATTTATTTTATTTACAATGTTTCTTAAAAGTGTAATTTTTAATTTTTATTATGTCTAGATAATTTAAAAATATACCATTGAAGGGATTAAAAAGATATGTTCTTATTGAGGAGACTCAGGTATCTTTGATTCAATGTTTGAAAAATGATATATGTATAAAAATTAAAGTCGTATGTGATGTTTTAAATGCAATAGACCGACTTAAATAGGTAACATAATTATAAAATGATCACTTGTAGGCAAAATCATTTCGTAAAACTTCAATATTTCCTTTAGAGTAATCTTACGAATATAATTTCAAATTTAAGTTCAAAATCAACATCCAAAATATGATATTTAACGGAAAGAAGTCGATTCAAGTCAAGTGAAGTCATCTCTTTGGTCATTCTTTCCGTTATTTGTTCCATGGGCTCGTCCATTATAAGAAAATGACTCAATAGCCACGCAAATATAAAATCAGTATCAAGCTAATTAACAACTAAAACTTTCTTTGCTAATTTACATCGTTTAATGTGTATTTTAAGTCATTTAACAACGATAATTTTACTTGCTAATTACTTTGATGCTAAATTTTTCCATTATTATTAAGTCATCTTCTTGTAGTGGACCTTAGACTCGTTAGAAGAGTCAACTAGCTCAAAGGCTAACTTTGTCTCATAAGAGGTGGATGCCTTTTCAACTAGTTGTTTGGTTTCTTTTTGAAGTATTCGTCCAGTCTTCTCAATCTCATAATCAAATTCAAGTTCACTTGTACGAAAAAATTGGGGCCTTTAAACCAAGTAAAGTAAGTAATCAAGATTAATTTAAAAACACCAATCCCTGACAACGGCGCCAAACTTGATTGGTGTTGAATCCAACAAAAATACATTTTTATACCAATACTTGAAAAATTAGTGAGTAGGGTGGAATCCACATGATTGATTTTCAATCAATTTATTCAGATGAAAAAGGAGGGAGGGGTTTTGGTGAAATCTAAATCTAGAAAATAAAAATTAAAGAGATGAATAAACATGAGAAAAAGCTTGTCAGTTAAAGAGGGATAAATATGATCGATCATGCTTAATTCCACTATTGATTATCGAGACAACAATAAAATACTTCATAATAAATTAATTAGTTATGTTTATAGATACGACCTAACGACCTCACTTTTTCTTATATTTTTGTTGGCGAAAAAACCTCTGCTGACTACTTCTCTAATTTATAAATAACATTCGGAACACTCTTACAATTTAATCTACCAACAACATTAATAACTAAAAAGGTCCAATTCTAATCAATGAATTTCTACAAAAATTCATTTAAATTAGATTGTGCATTCTTCACAATATAATCGACTAATACGACATAATAAGCTATAATGCATTGCCACTAATTATTGGACCGAACAACATTACAAATTTACAAATTTAATTAGTTACGTAAATATTCTTGACAATAAACAGTTAATCTTCTCATTCAAATATCATAATCCTGGCATTATCTTGATCCAAATCCATAAACTCTCCCAGACGATTCCCAATGAATTCCGCGACGGTCCTCATCATCATTTGGATTGTGAGACCATGAATATGTACGTGAAACGACACCAAGTAAGATCAACGTCTATAGACATTACGAGAAGAAATTAAAATTTTGCTATATTATAAATAATTAATAATTTTAATATATGATAAATTTATATTATTAATTATGGTTAAAAAAAATTGAAGTAAAAATTTAATTTTTTACCATGATTAAATAATAATCGCATGACTTTTAGCCATAGCCCAAACATTTGCTATGATTTTAGTCATGGCTAATGTTTTGGCCACACTTACAGAAACAATGGCTAATGACCGTTGCAAAACTGTGATTGATTTGTATTTGTCAATTTTTTTTCTTTTGACTATATTAATTAACCGTAACAGAAAATCATATTTTTTTAACGAGGACTGACAACAGCAGAACATATTCTACAGAATTATTATATATATATATATATATATATATATATATATATATATAATATATATTATTGAAAATCCAGGGAACAATGGATATGTCTGTTTATTGAACTATGTCGAATGTCGAAATATTATTTTTATCTTTGATACATATGTTTTATATTTTAATTATTTCGTACTATATTTATTATTTTACATATTAAAAAAATTTAAAAGTATAATTAACATTTTAAATATTTATTTTTATGCTATTTTTATATTTTTAATGAAGATTTGATTTACCGAATTATCAAATCAAAATACCAAAAAAAAAAAAAAAAGAAAAAGAAAAAAACCCCAACAATTATGGAGACGAAATTAACTAATTTGAATCTATATTTAATCTAGTATTTTGAGTTACCGAAATTTTGGCATTTGATTGGGTTCAACTATAGGTTGGGTGAGTATTGAATACCAACTTTATTGCACAATGTTACGGCATATTTCCCTCTTAGTTGGATCAATAACACATCCATATGGTAGAGTGGTATTGCTAGGGATAATATACTTTTCTTTCTCATTTATTTTACTAAATTAGTTTAGACATCGGGCAAAATATTTTTTTAATCTCATAAAATAAGGGCAGAATTTATTTTATACCACAATTATGGTAAGTGACGCTTTTAGTTCCGTAAAACTCAAAATCATGTCTTTTTATTTCTAAAATCACACCGCCTTTTTAGTTCTAAACAATGCCTTTTAGTTCCAAAAGCACAATGCACATGACTTTTTGGGACTAAAAATGCATAATTGTAAGTTTTATGAGAGTGAAAGCGACACTTGCCATTGTTCTGGTACCAAAACAGACTCTGCTCTTGTTTTATGGGACTAAAAAAATATATTGCAGGTCAGGAATCGAGCTTTCATTAAAGACTCTTGAACAAAAATCAATCACGAAAGAGGCTTTTGGGCATCCTAAAATTATAGGAATTTTGATTTTTATTCATCATTTTTTTTTTTTTTTTGTTTAATGTAACAAAACATATAAATTATCTTATTTATTGCAAAAATTTTTGTTATGTTTTCAATTTGTGGCGCTCTGGTTTTAGGGTGGGTCCGTTCAATTTAAGTGCAAAAATAAGATTATCTTCCGATAATAGGAACACAACGCTTTTAATTCTTTCCTATTGAAAAAGCACATTATCCTCCAATCAACTACCGAGTCTTGATACATTTAGTACCATAATTGTGGAACAAACGAGAAAAAAAAATTACAAAATTAAATGTGTTCTACATATCTAATTGTAGACCTAAATTTATCCATTGCATAATACGGCCGGGACTAAAGTTGGAGGAATAAATGTGGTTTTTCCAATGGAAAAAATGACTTAAAAGTGTAATATTCCTATAGTTGGAAGCCTAAAACCGAAAATTTCTAAACTATCTGGCTTAGGATATATATAAACCGTCACCCCCCCTCGCAGGCTCACACGGTTTTATAGTTTACGATGAGTGGAGGAGGGCAAGTGGTGTGTGTGACAGGAGCCTCCGGGTACGTAGCGTCATGGCTCGTCAAGTTTTTACTCCTTCGCGGTTACACCGTCAAGGCCACCGTCCGCGACCTCTGTTAGTACCTTCACCTCTCTCTCTCTCTCTCTCTCTCTCTCTCTCTCTCTCTCTCTCGTGTTGCTGCTTTTTTAGTCCTAGTTTTTACTCAGTGTTTCTTATGCTGCATATTTACCTTGTAAATTAGTTTGAGATGGTTAAAAGTTAGGGTAAATTTCAATATTCGATTTAGTATAATTATAAATATTTTTTGTTATTTGAAAAATTATAAATATTTTTTTGATATTTGATGAAATTATGTAATTTTTGGATGGAGGTATATATAAAATTGTCAACTTCGTGCTTACTGTATTTTTTTTTTTTTTGAAAAAAAAATTGTAAACAAAAGAATCGGGCGTGGTGTGGAAAATATTGAAAAATTATCCACTTAGTCCATAAAAAAATTTAGAGAATTTTAAAATAAATAAAACTTATAGTTATTAGTCCATAAGGGCATTCTGGTTAGTTCACCAAAAAAAAATTGGATGAAAACCTAACAATGACTAACGGATTGGGATAATCAATTAACAGATAATCGTTAAAATCAAAGGGGTATTAATTATAATTACACAATGATAATTAATTAGTTGTTGTTTCTAATGGTGAAATCAAAACATTAGTAATAACTAAAAACCATGACAAATGTTGATTAATCGTAATGAAAATCTAAAATTTTCAATTCAATTTATCTGAACGTGGTAAAAATCGTTAATTTATCATAAATTTTAAATTATAACGTAGAAAATTAATTAATTTTTTTAATAGTAAATACGGGATATAGTGAATTTCTTTTTTAAAATGTTTAGAGGATCCGTTGAGTTTTTTCTTAAAGAGGAATTATAGTATTTTAATAGGGGTTAAATCTATTCAATTCTTAAAAGAAAAAAAAGAAAAAAGAAAAAAAAAGCTGATTATGAGAAATATGGTTTTGAAATTTTGGAAAGATGATATTTTCTGAAGTGACACTTTCTCCCCACTGTTCGCAAAGCTGTGCGACAATGGCTTTCCAGGATACAACAGAAAACGTAACTTGCTAACAGCAACTTTACGAAAAGTTTGTTTCAAGATAATATTCTGAATCAAATCTTATCTATTTCAGATACTTGAGAGCCACAGATCTACAGATATATAATTGTCACTTGTGAGAATATCTCTTCACAAACACATATTGTTAAGCTTATTTGAGGTTTTCCCACAATTTAGCCAAAAATTTGTTTATATTTATTTAATAGTAAAGTAATTGGATTACTAAAATAAAATATAATATTTAATCATGATTAATTGACCATCAATATTTATTTGTCAGGATTTTGCGAAAATGGCAAAAACATTTATTATGGTTAAAAGCCATGTTGCATTTTTGCATGGCTCAGAGCCACGGAGAATACTTTTTTTTTCTTTTTTGATGAATAAGATAATTTTTTGTATTAATTTTATTTAACAACTAGTCGTTGTTGCACGCGCTTCTCACGAGCATACAAAAAAAAATAATGAGAATAAAGAAACGTGATGTGAGATAACAGAGAAATAATATTTTATAATTAGAAGTTTATTAAAAATATAAAATATTTGTAAAAAAAAAATATGAAGAAGTTTAGAGAGAAACATGCAGTAGTGGGTAAGAGAAGTTTTTTAGATAAAATTGTGAGATTATTTAAAAAATTTGAAATTACTATTTTCACCAAATTTGTTTTGAAGAAAAGAAATTAATTTGAGGGTAAAATAGGACAATCTAAAATTAATACGCTTAAGAATTTTCTTATATAATAGTATAGATGATCAATAATAGTCATTTACAATGACTTTTAGTCTATAGTAACTAATATAATTTTTTTGTAGCAGACTTCGTATAACAACACAACTAGCTAGGATGGATTCACGGGTTAATCAATATACTTATTAAAAGAGTTAATTATACTTAAATTCTCTTAAATTTATGAAATTATATATTTTTTAAAAATAATAAAATTACAGTTACATCCTTTTTGAAAATTCTCTATTCATATCTGACCACCCAATTCCGTTATAGTTCAGACTAAAATGCTAATATTTGTGAAAAAAATTATACAGATATTCAATTTGGGTAAATTACAACAACCTCCCCTGAGATTTGGATAATTATGAATACCCACTCGTTGTTTGAAAAATTATAAATACCCTCCCCTGATATTTGATGAAATTATTTAATCTTTGGATGGAGGTATAAAATTGTCAACTATGCCCCTACTGTATTTTTAAAAATAAAAATAAAAAATTGTAAAAAAAAGTTGGAAACAAGCTAGATGAATTTTTTAAAAAAATATTTAAAAAATTATCCACTTAGTCAATAAAAAATATTAGAAAATTTAAAAAAATAAATAAAATCATAATTATCCACAAGGACATTTTGGTTAGTTCACCACAAAATTGATGGAAACATAATCATGGAGACTAACAAAATGAACTAATTATTAAATGATCGTTAAAATCAGGAGGTTATTGATAATTTTTCAAACAATAAGGGGATATTTATAATTATGCCAAACCTCAAGGGAGGTTGTTGTAATTTACCCTTTTAAATTTGCCCCTCATTTCAATTCTCATGTATATTTAAAGGGATAAATGTAAATATATATATATATATATATATATGTGTGTGTGTGTGTGTGTGTGTGTGTGTGTAACGGATGAGGTTAAAATTAAGTCATTTTTTTCTTTTTAAGTATAAAATCATTACAAGGGAATGTTAAATGAGGAGCAAAATTACAAATTTATGTGACTGTTTTGCTAACGTGAGCATTTTTTGTAAATCCTAGCGAAAGGGCATTAGACTAAACACTAAATTTTTAGAGGGGGTGCAAGTGTAATTTGAAAATATTTTAGGGGGAGTAGTGTAATTTCACATTTTTAGAGGGGGGAGTAGTGTAATTTCACATTTTTAGAGGGGGTCTAAGTGTAATTCAATCTATTAAAATGAATAAATATATGAGATAATTACACTCCCTCCCTTAAAGTTTGAAGTAATTACACATAGGCCCCCTTTGATGTGAAAAATTACATCAAATACCCTTAATTTTTGCTTCCATTT
Organism: Sesamum angolense; assembly: GCA_034509725.1. NCBI lineage: Eukaryota > Viridiplantae > Streptophyta > Magnoliopsida > Lamiales > Pedaliaceae > Sesamum > Sesamum angolense. The sequence goes on from JACGWL010000003.1 coordinate 9,450,616, forward strand.
AAAAAATAGGTCCATACGTTAACCAAAATCCACTGAATTTGTTGATATTAACAAATAAAAACTGAATGAAAATCAATATTTACCCTCGATTGACTTATATTGACTTAATGTAGTCAAACAAATCTTTTGTAACTAAACTACTTTTATAATAGTGGAATACCTCATGTGCATTAACGTGTAAAGATTTATAAGGATAATTTATTTATAAAAAGATTTTTTTAACCTACAATAAATAAGTAATAAGTCAATTGGGGTTAATATAGATTTTTATCCAATTTTTTTGTTAATATCATCAATTTTGATGAATTTTGACTAAAGACGAACTTATTTATTCGATGAAAGCAAATATTAGTGGTCTAGATGTAATTATTAAACAATTGAGAATTTATAACAGAGTAAAATTATCCCTAATATTGATAGGTAATTTAGTTAATCAATATATATTATGACAAAATAAAATTAGTAACTGTAGGGGATTAATGAATCTTGAAAAATAATAGGGTTAATTGCATTTTGGCAATCAATTATGACTGTTTTTATTGTTTGGCACCTAATTTTTTTTTTCAGTCAACTTATCATATCAACTTTACGAAATTTTGCATTTTTGCATTTATAACTGTTTCTCAACAATTGTTTTTGTAAAAAAAAAAAAACATACAGTGCACATGTGATAATTAAAGGTTATATAATATGATATTTTTCACATATACACAACATGCGATGTTTTTCTGGCAGAAAAATCGACAAAAAGATGGAATATGACAAAGTGCAAATTTTGCAAAGTTAAGATAGTAAGTTGACACTAAAAAAAATTTTGATGGCAAAATATAAAATACGCATAATTCGAACGACAAAATATAATTTATTCAAAATAATATATATAAAGAGAGAGATAAATAATTAGTTCCGTAATGCAGGTGATACACATAGATTTGCACACCTGAAGGCACTTGAAGGAGCTAAGGACAGACTACATTTGTTCCAAGCTAACCTAACTGAAGATGGATCTTTTGAATCCATCGTGGATGGTTGTACTGCTGTTTTCCACACTGCATCTCCTGTTGTCCTTTCCACTGCGGATCCACAGGTTCGATATGTTTACATTAGTTAAGATGAATTCCACTGAAATTACTTGAACTTAAATTTAAATATTCAAACATTTCTTGTAATTTATAAAATTATAGATACACTATCTAAGAGAGTATAATATAATGTACTTTAGGGGGTAGTTTTATAAAAAAGAAACACAACTGAATTCGAGGATACTTATAATTACAACTACAATTTTAAGGGTGGATTTGTAATTTGCAAATGGTAATAAATATTTATGTAATTAGACATAGTATCACGAGATATCAATGTAAACCTTACATTTATTATAAGTCGAGTTAAATGCAACAACGGCTATAAAAATATCGATAGGCGAAAAACCTCCTCTGACCCCCTGGACTTATAACAAAGATCGATGTGAACCTATGGTCTGGGAGTCAATAAGCTTCTTTTTTAAGAGTTCAGAAAAATATTGCTTCTTGTTTCTTTTGTTCCGGGGGCAAGTTATGGCACAAAATGCAACCAACCCAGTAGAACTCATATTCGATAATTCTTTTCTTGGCGCTTGTTTGTGTATATTTACTTAGAAATAAAAAGTGAGCTCACATTTAATTAGTAGGGTGAAGTGATAGAACCAGCAGTGAAGGGAACGCTCAATGTCCTCCAATCATGCAACAAAGCAGCATCTGTTAGACGAGTCATTGTAACATCATCTATAGTTGCAGTTAACTACAATCGGGAGTATCAAGGTCCGGATGTTGTAGTTGATGAAACATGGTTTTCAGACCCCGAATACTGCAGAGAAAACAAGGTTTGAAAATTCTACGAGATTTAAATTTTGAAATATATATATATATATATATATATATATATATATATAATATATGTTAAATGCAACTTAACCCATGTGATGTGTAAAATGAGCAAATAAACTCCTGTAAAAAAAAATAGCAAATTACCCTTTTATTAATGGTTTATATAAGGGGTAATTTGCTTCATTTTTCAAAACACACGAGATAATTTGCTATTTTATTTTTCACAGGGATTTGTTTTTGCTCAATTTTCATATCAAATGGAGTAAATTGCATTTTTCCCATAGCTTAATTTAGTAATTGTTTGGTCAGGTTCAATAATAATGATCAACTTCATATGTTGAAAAATGAAAGATAATTATATAGGCTAATATTGTCTAAATATGATGGAATTTATTGAAAACAAAGAGAAAATTGAGAGGACATATGAGAAACCTCCATTAAATTTTGTATGTTGATCAAATTGAGATAATTTTTTTTTGGAATATGTGCTTTATATAAAGACTTTAGAGGCCAAAACCCCTAACTCACTCCCTAACTAGTTGTCCAACTGACCGCCAACTTAGTAACTAACAAGAAAACGTGCAAGTTCAAACAAGATTTTAAATTGATCTATCTTCTTCTTCGTCTAAACCTCTAGCTGGAATCTGTTGCTCCATGGCTGATTGCAAAAATTGCTTACTATCATTACTTTCATCAGCCCTTCTTTCGCCCCTAGAGTTGTTGAATGGATGCATGCCCAACTTCAAACCTAAGAAGTGAAACGCAGGGATAGTGACAAATTTTGTTAAAATATCAGCAAATTGCAATTTACTTGGAACATGTGAAGGTTGAATAAAACCAACCTTGTATTGTCACGCGCAAGGTGATTATTAATCTCTAGATGCTTAGTATGCTTGTGGAAAACTAGGTTGACAACGATGTCATGAAAACAAGAGACTCGTCTTCTTTCAATTCTTCGATTCTTCATCGTCTGGCCCACGCTTAGGCGATTCGAACGCACCCTAGCCCATCCTCTTTTGACCTCTCTCTGGCCAAATCTTGCTTTCTCTTTATATTGCCTGCTCGCGAGTTACCAGCCTCTGTTTCTCTTATGTCAGCGCTCAGATGCCGGCGGACCACCACTAGTGTCTCCGTCTCTTCACGACGCTCATTTCCAATCGATCATTTTGAGAAAACCTCCTTATTTTTCGCCAGACTTTCACCTTTTCTTTCTCCATCCTCTGTGGTCCTTTCTCTTGCGGTCAACCACTATCTTGCGGGCCCCCTTAAGGCACATCTCTCCCCCCCACATTTTTCTATTTTCACCTCCTCATCATACATGGTTTCTTTAACCCATAACTTGTCTCAGTTTCGCCTACTCACATAGCACTCACCCCTTCGATTAGTTTCTTTCACACCAGCCATGTCAACCTCCTCCCCAACTTAGCCAATCATCTCACAGCAAAAACAGCCCACTTAACGAGTCGACTCACCTAGTTTCACCTTCAAAACGCTGATTTCTGCCCACTATCAGCTAGAACCCCCATCTTTGTCAACCCTCAAAATCAAACACAATAACCTCATCGTCCCCTTCAACTCCTTAGCCCACGAGTCTTCATCCCCCTCTCTCAGCCACCTCCAAAATCATTCTAAGAAATCCTCTCTTCTCCACTACAACCTCTCGGTATCCCCCCTCAGAAACGTACCTTCTCTGAAATTCTCCAGAAATCCTCTACAAATCAATTCAGAATGATAGAAACAAAAAAAAAAAAAAAAAAAAAAAATTCTATGATGAAGATGACACGTGTGGAAAGATTTCATGGTACGAAGGCAGATTGAGGATTCTCTTTCCTAAAGAAGAAACAGATGAGCTTGCAGCTCCTTTCAAATTTGCTTTGGTTGGAAAATTTTCTCAGGCACTCTCTGGGTTTGAAGTTTCTCTGTGAAAAAATTGTGAAAATGGGTATGAAGGCTTCCTATTCTATTGGTGCATTCAATTACAAACATATTTTGTTTCTATTCATGTTGGAGAAGGATTTCACACGCATATGGCTCCGAGGAAATTGAAATTTTTGTGGGTTTCCTATGAGGGTCTTTAAGTGGACGCCTAATTTTGAAGCAAGAGTGTAATCATCGATTGCTCCATTTGGAACCATCTCTCCATTTTGGATCCGTCTTCTCCATTTTGTAATCATCAATTGCTCCATTTTGGATCCGCTTTTAAAAAAAAAATTGCTTTTTGCAATTGCTAGCATAGTTGAGAAACCACTTAGAATTGATGAACCTACAACAAATATCTCTTGACCTAGCCTCGCTCGAGTCTACATTGAGTGTGATAGTTGAAACCTAAAGTCAGTACTGAGGTGTATGTGGGGGTTGGTCAGAAAACTATTCTGCAACAAATTATCTATGAGAATTGCCCTCACGATTGTTGTTTTAGTCGACACATGGGTCATGAAGAAAAAGACTGCATTGATAAGAACAAAGGAGTAAAAATTAATGTGAGGAGTCAGAGTGGGAAAGAGACGGTCCAAAAGAAACATAAGGAGCCTGTGATGGGGAGTAATCTTGAAAAAAATATAAGGTACCCTACAACCTAACTTCTAGAATGAAGAGTATACGAAATGCATTGGCAGCAAAGGAAGACCATCTTAGAAAATTGATAGAATCTGCCGAATCATCAAATCAAATACTCGTGATGGGACAGCATTAGGGTTCGACTTCAGTGTTTAATAAATGTGGCATTTAGGCATATAATTCATTTCGTGATATGTACCGGTCATTACATCAGTATATGAAATTATTTGTTGGCTTTATATGGATATATGATAGTGCGAATGCCAAGGTATGATCCGATAGATTATATACCTATAATTATGAATCGGCATCTGCATATCGTTGTGATGAGTGAAAAGCTTAAATAAAATAATATAAACATTATTGCACTGGGATGACATCGAGTAGATATGAAATATTCATTATTTGCCGTTAGTCTGCACGTCTGAGAAGCGAGTGAAAAGGAACATGGTGTTGTTGATATATTGAGTCAATCAAATTTATTTATGTTTCTAGTTTGGGGTTGATGATGGTTACTGCCAACAAATTAAATCAGCAAAAAATTTATATTTTCGAGATTGCATAAATGGAAACATATTTGCCTATTGATTGCTAAATCAAATGTTGATGGTAAAAGTGATACAACCCGGTGGAGTAGGAATGGAAATCAGAAACCTAACAATAATGAGAAAAGATAGACATTTGGATGTAGAAGTTCATGTTATAATATGCGAATGAGGACATGCGGATAAGGTTAAGAGAGAATGGCAAATTGTAATGAGAAACCGTGAGATGAGGATAAACTTTTCGTGGCGACACAAGTGGAAGGGGTAAGGTAGCATGAAATTGGGAAGAGTTTGTGTGGGTGAGAAATATGGTCCCTGAGAGTAACATACTCTGCAATCCTTTTGGTTATAGTGGAAAGAAATTAGGTCCTCTTTTTTTTAGGGGGGAGAGCGGCGTCGAGTGGTGTGGTGGGATTTCAGTCTTGCCTTTTTCAGAGGGGCTCCAGTCAGTTTCGCTTAGTTAGAACGCCTGATTTGATTGTTGAGCGAAGTGTTTTCTAGTATAGAACAAAACCACTGTTTTGTCCAGTATAGTTCGATTGATAATATTTTTTATATTTTTTGGTTGGCTTCATAAGTTTACTAAGCACACGCAATTTCATATGAGAGCACACTACGGTAATTATAGAGGAACATGATATGTCCTGCCCATCGTTGTAGTAGAGTATAATTCGATGTGTAAGGCCATTAACATTTTTTTGAGAGAGAGTTTTCAATCTCTGGGGTTAATGAGGGGGAGAAAGGCAGGGAGCTCAGAGGATGAGAGGTTCTAGAGTAGATAAATCAAAATCCACTCGTAGGAGCAAACTTTCGTAATTATGTGCAAACTGAGTACTGTTTCCGTCCCCTTTGGCTCCGCTCACACCTACAAGCGCAGTCAAGAGGCAATAGATAAGAGAGTAAGCATTTTTGTAGATCAAAAGAGTTGGCGCTCTGTTTGTTATCCATAAGGCGAAGGTTAACTGGGACGAGTTGCTAAATCGGTCAAATCTATGCTGAAATGAAATATCTGGAATTGGCGAGTACAAAAGTATGAGAAGGAAAGCGTGTTGCCTATGCAGGGAAGAATGAGGAAGCTAGAGTAATTTAATTAGTAATCTCATTGTAGAGATCAATTGATGATCTGTACAGAATTTGTAAATGGCAAAGGCCTTGTCTGTGCCTAATCTGATCCTACCAAGTATTAGTTTTAATGAGTTGTGCGCCTGTATCTTTCCTTTCTAGCACACCTACTTATCTAAAATTGTTCTTTGCTGTGAGGTACTTTTATTCCTTGTGTGTTGTATTTACAGTCTGAGAATGAGCTAAGTAGTCTAATTGTGCTCAAGTGTTTGGTCTCACGAAATTTTTCTTGGGGCTCTATAGATATAGTTACCTCTCTATCTTATGCTTATGATTACTTGAGAAGGATGAAGGGACCTGCAAAAATCCCCCTACCCTGCTCGGCCAAAAAAAAAAAGATGTTTAAGATCTCTTGATTGTCAGATAAGAAGGGGATGGGGAGTTTGAACTGAAACACCAAAGTCCTTCAACAAAAGATTTCCAAAATCAATGAAAGGTTTTGCAAGCAGTGAAAAGCTCTAAATATAATCAACACCCTCTGATTTGATATAGACTGGTCAAATGACATGCGTTATTCTCTTTAAAGACAAAATTAATTATTACATAGCCTCCTTCATTTAAGATGCAGTTTGGCTTGAACAAATGACTATGGTTCCTGCAAAGTAGAAAAAGCAACCAACAAATCTATTTCTGCAGTTGAAAAGAGTAAGGTGTGATGTAAGGAGATTATGACATAGACGTATTGCAACAAAAATCATCAAGCAAAATAGGTTTTTTAGTATTTCTCAAATATTCTCAGTGGTGTTTGAGTGATGTTTGAAGATGATGGATTGGAAGGATATGAATGTGATTTATCATATGAAGTAGTGATTGGATTAAGAGGAGAAATTCAACATTTTCTAGCTCAGAAATTATATCAGGAATAGGAGATTTTGATTTTGATCAATGCGATCATATTGGAATGGAAAGATGTGTTCATGAAAAACATCCTTAGACATTATCACTGTATTGATTGCAAGGTCAAAGATTTGTACCACTTCTAGCTTTGCTCATATTCAAAGAAAACATATTTAGTATCACGTTTATCAAACGTAGATTATGAGGGAGCAAATTTATACCAAATATATATATATATATATATATATATATATATCCAAACAATCTTGGATGTGTATAGTCTGCAAGTTTTCTATAGAGTATCTCATAGGGTGATTTCCAATCTAGTATTTGTGTGGAAATCTATTTATAAGGTATGTGGTGAGGATGAATCAATCCAAAATTTGGTAGGAAGATTATATTGAAACATTAAAGTTCAAGCGATTTGTAAAACAAATACTTATCTCAGTCTCTGTATGGTCTCTTAACCCCCTTTCGGTGCCACAAGAGGTTTGGAAAGATATCTCTACGGACTTTATCACCCACCTATCGAATTCAACAGACAAACGATTATTTGGGTAGTTGTAGACCAACTCATCAAACTCGCCCATTTCTTAGCATTGGCGTCGGGATTCACTCCAGCTTTAGTCGCCTCTCTTTTCTTAATGGAGATTTATAAACTTCATGGTGCACCTAAAACAATTGTATTAGATAAGGACAAAATCTTCATCAATCGTACATGGAAAGAGTTGTTTCATCTCCTTAGTACTTTTTGGTCTTCAATAGCGCATATCACCCCCAGACCGACAACCAAAATAAAAAAGTTGAGGTCCTTAGTAGATTCCTTTTGACATATCTATAGTACTTTGCTAGTGAAACATCCCACACTTAGTCAGGCTATTTGCCATTTGCTCAATTCTAGTATACCACCAACAAACATAGCTCCATCCAACTATCGTCGTCTCAGACCTTGTTTAGGTTTCGCCCCCTTTTATTTTCGGCCATTTGGAGGGCAATACCATACTGGTGCATCAAAACCTGCAACATGCTCGTTAGTATATGGCACCACAAGTGAATTCGAATCAAATGGACCTTAAGCCTGAAGAGGGATTTTCGTTGTACCTATTGCAGCCCCATCGCCATGTGAGCATCACTTCTCGCCTCTTGCCCCTTGCAGAAGCTGACAAAAAGGTAGTATGGCCCCTTCAATGAACTCTGGTGTTTGGGCCCAATGGCAAATGACTTGGATTATCCCCAATCTCGTGTGTACATCTTATCTTTCATGTTTCACTCTTAAAATGATGCCACAACTCCTTAGACACTCAGATCTACCCTTTGCTCTCTCTCTCTCTCCAACTTATAGAAACGTCGTGCAATGGTTGTCTTATGTCGCTACTGTTCACTGAATGTAGAGGACAACTTGAAAGAATTCTTGATTCAATAGTTGAGAGAATTTTTACTGAAGTGACTTGTAAGAAGTTAAGTGACTTATGGGCCAACTTTCCAAACTTCGGCCTAGAGGACAATTAGACCCATCTCGGGGGCGCCGGTGGTGTTAGGACCAGCAAGAAAAATGATTGGCCCAACAATAAAAAACCCACTTCACTTGAGGTTAGGCCCACTCATGCTACCAAGAAGTCGACTTATTTATTGGACTATGAAATAGATTAAATCCTAGCCGAATAAAAGATATGCGGTTAAGGAGAAAAATAGACTAGGATCCTTCTTAAGCTTGATTGTAACAAGTTATGCTGATCCTGATTCCTAAGGAAACCTATGTACTAGGTAGCTACTATATCTTTACTGAGGAAATGAAATGAGTATGAAGAAAATTTCATAAAAGTAAAGTGCGTTCTCTTTTTCCTTTATCCTTTTTCAACCTGTTGACCTACCTATGCCATTTTCCTGCTTCTAGGTGCTAGCTTAGCCTGTGCCTCCTCCTAGTTTATGCAAAGGACCTTCACCTGGAAGTCTCTGATATTATGATATCGAGCAATCAATTTGAAATCAATATGTGGATGCATTATTTCTACAATTGAAATATTTAGTAAGGGTAGAAATTGATCATTATTTGTTGGTTCAGAGATGGTATTGGGTTGCGAAAACCTTGGCAGAGAAAGCTGCATGGGAATACGCCCAAGAAAATGGGATAAATTTGGTGATATTACACCCCGGATTTGTGATTGGTCCACTCCTTCAGTCCGCTCTCAATACTTCTTCTCAGCTTTTTCTCAACGTTCTTAGTGGTAATTACCCTCAGCTTTTTTTCTTTTTTTTTTTCCTTTCATTTTAAAAGAAAATTTATAACACTACAAAAGATATATATATATATTAGTTTCAAAAAATTAAGTGACCATATTAAAATTGTTAATATAGTTATATGTATTAAGTGGAGAAAATTTTACCGTCACTATATATAATATTTCATAATTTTCATAATAATAATATTTAAATAAATATTTCCACTAGGAACAATTAGTGACAAGAAAATATTAAGTATAAGTTGTCACCGTAAAATATAAATAATTAGTGATATTGACAAACTAGTTATAAAAATATGAGTTTTATTATATTTATATATTATCGTTGTTGCTATAAAGATGTCACTGATTACGTACGGTAACAACTCAATTCATAATTCTTGTCTCTAATAACTAATTATCACTTATAAAATGTATTTTTAGTGACATTTTTAAGGTAATTACCGTGTATAATAGGTCTTATAAGTTTGTATTTAGAATCACTTTAGATCTCTATCTTCGTTATCTCATGTTAATTAGCATCACTAAATTTTATATTTTATTTCACATTAGTTCTTGTAACCACTTTTGAAGAAAAATATGATCAGAATTTGAATTTTTTAGGGCAAAATGGTCAATTAAATTTTATTTTATTTTTCCACTTGAGTCCCTTAAAATGTCATATTGGTACATGAGTAGCTTTCAAATGAAATTTGGGGATGTTAACGGTAGTAAATGAAGATGATAGGCTAAGTTGATTTTAAAATACAAATTTAAGGGATCAACTATGGTATTTAGCTCAATTTCAAAATTATTACATAATAATTTATTAGGGTTAAATTAATGCATTTTGGTTCCGTAACTAAGTCATTTGGTGTTTTCATCCTTTAACTTTTTAGGATAATATTTTGCCCCTGTATATATCTTTTGAATTTTCGAGATTTCAGTACTTATTTTTACTACTGACTAAACCCCACCTCGAGAGAAAAATTATCTAAATAAAAAATATTATATATTGAGTCGCTAAAATTAAAAAAAAAAAAAGAAACCAAAATGTTATCTAGAAAGTTAAATGACAAAAATATTGGAAAAACTAAGCCAACAATATTTAACGCCAAAATTTTAAAGGTTAATATGAGATGAACGCAAAATAAATGAATTTTCCAAAAGTGCGTGGAAAAAATATAAGTTACACCTAATATTAAATTTTTTCTGTTGTGGTAGCAGTTAAAAGCCTTTAATTAATTACTGTCTCCTGCCTAAATACAGTTGGCTAATCCACTATTGAGCTTTTGCATACTTTTGATTGGAACCTAAAATTCCGACAGGAAGTCAAATTTTCGAGACTATCCTGGATGTTAGGGATGTTGCCAGTGCACTAAGTTTTCCTTTCTAATCTGGAAGATACATTTTGGTCGGAACTTCGATAACTCACTCCCATCTTCAGCACATATTCCATGAGCTTTACCCTTCCCTCAACCTTCCTACCATGTAAGTTTTCAGAGATAATTTCATTTTTGGTCCCCAAGTTAGTAAACTGAATTTTTTTGGCATCTTATGTTTCGACCTCATCAATTTTGGTCCACAATATTTCTAAAATTGATAAAAATTAGTCCTGGTCGTTAGTTGACCGTCTAAATGATTGGAAGAACCTTTTGAGTCTACTAATGATCGGAAAACTTATATCGTTTGACTTGGGGACTAATGATGGTAGAAATATAGGTACCAAAAGTAGTATTTAGATCTAACTTAGGTAAGGGGCTCCTCCCCCCCCCCCCCCGAAAAAGGTTCTTTCGACGGGCATGACTAACTTTAATTGTTTAAAAAAAAAATTGGGAATTGAAATTGATGAGATCGAAATATTGGGAATCGAATTTGGTTTAGTGACTAATTTAGGGAACTTATAAAAGTGAAATAATCATAAAATCTATGAATTCTCTTGATCTTTGATATAGCTTTATGTCTTATATCTATTCTGATTAAATTAAATTCATAAAATTAATGGTACTTGGAAACACAGGTATTTGCTGCACTTCATTTTCCAGTTTTTAAATTACATTAATACCCCTTAGGTTAGATCTAATTACACAAAAACTACCTAATCTTTCAAAATTATAAGTTTGTCCCTTGGCGTTACAATGGTAATTACAAGTACATCCCCCTATTTTAAGCAAAATTTTACAAATAAACCCCCTGAATTAAATTACATCAATGGACAAAAATTACATGGACGTACTTATAATTTTATAAAAGACAGATAAGGGGGTTTGTGCGGCTAGACCTAACTCATGAGATGTCGATATAATTTATCATTTTCATTATTTGACCCCAATATTTTCAATTCTTGCATTTGTATAACCTAAAAAGTAGAAAACCATCTAAAAGGGAAAAAAAAAAAAAAAAGAAAATTAATCTTACTTCTTTTGCAATTCTTCGAATTTTCAAGGATTTTTTTTAAATGTAAATACATTTTTAATTTCTTTAAATTGCAGTGGTGAAAGGAATCCAACCTTCCAAGTATCCAAAAAGAAAGCAGAAAGTTTAGGCATCAAATTCATGCCTTTGGAGGTGAGTCTCAAGGATACTGTTGAGAGTTTGATGCAGAAAAACTTCTTCAAGCTTCCAAAGTGAAGTTATGGAAAGAAGTTGTTATACAAGAGACACTCTCAAACTCTTTTGTGATAATGCAAACTCAAAAATAAGTACTTCAAATTTTAATATTAAATAAACTTTGTACTAAAATATGATGTAGAATCTTAGTTTTAGTTTTCAACTTGATATAATTGTATATTAGTATTAATTTTATAGCATGAAAAAATTATATTTGTAGTCGTGTAATTTATACGCACCCTCTGATCATATATACATATTTGGTCTTGTTTTTGACACATTTGATCCAGGACATTGTATATTTCATCATGGGTCTTAAACATATTTGGTACGTTGTCGAATTTCGTCGTTCATATTTTTTTTCAGCCAATATGTGTTCTTCATAAAAGATATGTCTGTAGACAAGTATAATTTTACGGTCAATTGAATAATGACAAATGTAAAATAATATATTAATTATCGATTATATTTTTATTTCTATTTATATTTTGAAATCTACTAAATGAATTTCAAATATAAATAGTAAATGCAATTGATATTTTAATATATACTTTTTTAGTCAAATCAATGGTTGACAAATGGCAAAATGAAGTATTTCGACCAATCAAATATGATTCGCAGTCAAAGATTCTAGCCAATCAAATGGCGCCACATGAAGCAATTGCATGTCCATTCCAATTAAGTCAAGATAAATATTTGTGATATTTATCTCTTTAAAAAAATTCAAACATTAAAAGAGATAATGTCAAATTGAACTATTTAATGCAATATGATGTATTTATCTATTTAAATTAAACTATAAAGAGATTATACAAAAAGTGTTTAACTGCATTACAACTCTACCTCTTTGACACTTATATAAAAGAGTTCTTAGAGCTCACTCAAACCACACAGAGTAGAGAACGAAAGACACAAACAAGCGAAGGAGGCTAAATAATTTTCTCTACGTAGTTCCTCCAATTCAAGAATATCCAAAGGTGTTTAAGGCAGAGATCGATTATTTGGTTGAAGGTGCAGTATAAATTATAGCGTTTAATTTGATATTATATATGTTATTCCCGCGAATTAACTTTATAAATATTGAGATATATTACCAAACATATCCAAGTGGCAAATCCACTTCTAAATCCTCAAATCCAAATTCAAAACTATAGCATTTAATTCAAACCAAATCAAAGGGAGATCTACAACAAGATTTTACCTTTAAATTTGTCAAATACATTCTTGAAGAGAATAATTAGAAGAATAAATAGAAATTGTACCCACCTTTACCTATCAAATATGTATATATATATATATATATATATATATATATATATATATATATATATATATATATTTGTTTGTGATATTTTTTGTGTTCTGATTTTTAGACAAGTTAAAATTAGCGCTCACAAATTTTGCAATGCACAACGGGACCATATTTACATCGCATCTCTTCTCATCACAAGTCAACTTGAAAAGCCAATGGAGATGAAGAACAATAGTTCCAACTCTCCAAATTTTAAATATCATAAATCGAGCTTGGAAGCTTCTTCTCAACACAACAATCATGTAGGGGCAAGTAAAGATGGTGTTATTGTATTACCCCGAAGTTTACTTAAGTTGGGGGCAAAACAAGAAACTCAAGTTATGGAGAAAGATTTGCTTGATAATTCCAATGTCAATAAGTTCAAAGGCTAGTGTCCAACAGTTATGATGGTGCAAACTATTTCACTGAAAGAAAAAATAGCATCGTTAACAACTACCATAAGAAATTTGTTGAAACACATTCAAACACGCTGTGAACGCTAATTTTATCGTGTCTGAAAAATCAAAACACAATAAATTATCACGAATAAAAATATTTGAATTAAAATATCAATGTGAGTACAATCTCTATTCTATCCCTTGATTATTCCTCCAAACTATATATTTAATTCAAGGGGCAATTTCCACGGAGATCTCCTTTGGACTTGAATTTGAATTTCTATAACGTTAATTCGAGGGCTTTCACCAATAATCTCGAATTGTAGTCTTGACTGGAATTTGATGATTTGAAAATTGATTTGCCACTTGGATTTTCTTGAGATGATATTTGAATATTTATACTATTAATTTGAGGATTTTGTGCATATAATCCCAAGTTAAACGCTATAATTTGTGGCGCACCTTTGACGAAAGACTCGATCTTTGCCTTGAACGCCTTTGAATATTCTTGAATTTTGAAGAAACGTAGAGAGAATTATTTGTGATTTTCCTCTGCTTTGTTCTTCGTTCTCGAGCTCTGTGTCTGTGAAATGAGGGTGTAAGGACCCCTTTATATAGGTGTCTAAGAGGTAGAGTTGTGTTTCTATTTGAACACCTTTTGCATTATCTCTTTATAATTTTATTTAAAGAAATAAATACATCATATATATTTGGAATAATATGATTGGTCAATTTGACATTATCTCTTTAATATTTGCATTCTTTTAAAGAGATAAATACACCAATATTTGTCTTGATTTGATTGGAGCGTACATGTAATTACTCCACATGGCGTGGTCTGATTGCCTGGAATCTTTGACTGCGAAACATTTATTTGATTGGCTGAAATACTTCATTTTGACACTTGTCGGCCATTGATTTAATGACAAAAATATATATTAAATATTAATTAAATTGACTATTTATACTTAAAATTAATTTAGTAAATTTCAAAATATAAATAGAAAATATTATAATTGATAAATAATATATTATATGATAATTGTCATTATTTAATTGGGTGCAAAATTAATTTACCTACAAATGCCCCCTCGAAACTCGTTCACAAATATATGCTTGAAAATGTAATTTTTTAAAGTGAATGAGTCGCGAAAATATAAATCAAATTTGAATGGACCCCTGTAATATTAAATTTGCTTCACGTCAAATTTAATTAAAATCTCTCATGAATTTGAAATTTCGGATCGCAATGCGAATTGGGTTGATCAATTATTTTCGCCAATTAGGTCCATCAAAAGGAAACTCATCAATTTTTCATACATACATATTTATATGTATATACTGGTCCAAGAGAATGAAATACTAAAACACTTGGTACAAATTTGTGAAGAGCCCAATCCGCAATGTATGCCTTGTCCTTTTCCCTTTTTTTTATCATTTTTTTTTCAAAAAACAATGTGGACCCCATTCTCTCTTGGTGTTTGTAGACCAAGTGTATTGGATTTCTCCTCTATTCATCTTCTCCATTTGTATTCTGCGCAAGAAATCTGATTCATCTTCAATAACTGAATTTCGGCGTCAAAGTTTATTTCAATCTCCTCTTTTTTTTATTTCTTGATAATCCTACTGCGTTTACAAGTTTGAGAGATTGATGACTAATTTAACTAAACTTTTACAATCAATCAAATTCGATCGAATGTACACCTTTAGGAGCATCTATATAAACTTTGCAGATTTTGCGTTGTTGAAGCATTCTACTCGAATTTCTTCTGATTTTTCGAGTTGGGGCATCGTTGAAGGTCTGGTTGAGTCTCTTTTGTCCAACAATTTGAGAGCAACGAGAGGTTTCGTTTTCCTTTTTTACTCTCAAGTAAATTTTTTAATTCATGAGTAATCTCGAATTAGATTTGAAATATTTAATTTGTATGTGTGCAATTGAATGATTGAAAGCTTGTATACTCATCCAAGCAACGTTTTTTTTTTTTTTTGTCTCAATCATGCCAAGTAGAGAGTCAATCTTTTTTTTTTTTTTTTTTTGAAAATGGAGATTAATTAAAAAACCTTGATTTAAATTGTATCCTCCAAACGGGTTTGAAATATTAATCTCGTCGTTCCAATTTCATGCTAAGTAAGAAAATCAAATATTTAATCGCTTTGCATAGAGATTTATTGAGAATGAATTACCAATTATCAATTGATTTTCTCTATAATTTTCGTAGAGGCTTACTTGGGGCTGTATATATCACATGTTATATCTTTTTTCTAATTTATTTGAGTTTTTTTTTTTTTTTACAACACAAATTTTTTTTTTTGGCTTGATATCATATGGCATGGTTTACTTCAAAGACAAATCTTCCCCTTCCGGTGAGTGCCATTTGATCATCCTTGACATCAAAATCAACTCCTAGAGAAAGCACAATGTTAGCGGTTTATGCACCCCTCGTTGATGGTAGAAATGTGAACCAGTGGCCGAGATTAACTAATTCTTCTCATTTAAGCGAATGGTGTCAAGAAATTTCATTGAGCAAGAACATCGGCGTGGATTTTATGAGCTACCCACCATGATCCTCTTCGTCACCACCATCACGACTTCGCCCATTTATGCACTTTGGGCCATTCCATTATTGAAGGTAATGCAAAGTGGGATGGCAATCTGCATTTTATCGGAGAATTCCGCTACACCAAAGGATATTGAGAGTGGAGTGAGGACGTGCTTAGCCGATATGGAGATAGATTGCACCATCTCAAAATATATGATGTTGTTTATGCTTCGCTTTTACTTATGATCACAATTCCGATATCGTCAAAGCATTTTGCGAAGCGTGGTGCCCTCTTACAAATACTTTGCTTACTTCTGCCGAGAAAATGTCCATCTTGTTGTGGGATCTGCATGAACTTGTCGGACTTCCTATGAGGGGCTACTTTTATGATGAAGTTGTATCAAGTGCACTAGAGCTTACCGGCGTTAATGAAAAGAGAGAGAGATTTATTCCTCGTTCCAGTAAGTATTTGCTTTATGCTTACCACTTGCTTCAAAGTGTCGATAATAATCAATGCTCCCACGTATCCATTGACAAATGAGTGAAGTTTTTATCTAAAAAAACTACTAAGTACCATCTGCCTCCTCCTCATAAAGAGAAAAAAAGGTCCGATCTAAATCGACTCATAACCCTCTCGGTGATATTGCAATTCATGAGAGGTGGTCGATTGCTGAGGAGGCCTTATTCGTCCAAGTACTTTAAGATAGCGTCCTTGATGGCGAATGGTCGACGAGTGAATTTAGCGATTCCCGTCTTGGCGAGTATATAAGAGGGTTTGAATACTATTGCAATTTCTCCAAAACCAACCGGTATGAGTCATTCTTTTCCTATCCACTTTGTTTATGCATGGCTAGCATATTACTTCAAAACTCATTACTCGGTTTGGCAAGAGTTGCGTGATGCAAAGATGACGAGATTTTCTGGAGAAGGAGGTGCAAAGTATTATAAGCTATGAGAAGCACGCAAGCGAATTCATAAGGCTGAGTTTGTCTCTTGGGCTTGCAATATGTTTGCGAAATATGGGCCATTCAAGTTTGTTGATGATGGTCATGCCGAAGAGCTCGATCATAGTTACTTTGTTGCAATTCGTTCGAGTTATCTTACTCTTCGTCAAGGCGGCAGATTCATTATTGAGCCATATAGTCCTCATAGATTTGGGCGTCAATTTGGGTACTATCAAGATGTACCGGGAACCCTCAAATATGACACGCGTGTAGCCTCTTTAGAAGAAGGACTCTATTACTGGTGCTTATGTGTTCTATCAAAATCTTCATCAAAAGGTTGATTCCCTTGTCTACCTGCTAATGCTAAGAAACTCTATACGGAAGCTTATAAAGCATGGTGGGCTAAAGTCCATGGGACCTTTTTTTATGACAACATTGCATGTTTGATCAGACCGAAATCAATTAAGATCACACTCAAACGTTAAAGGATGAGGATAAGCAAGTTGATGATAGTGAGAACAATCCTCCACATGCACTTATTCCTCCTGTTGTGATCGAGTGTGATTCTCAAGCTGCCATTGCGGAAGCAAGTAAAAGGAAAAGGTTCTTCACATAACATGGCGGATAGTGATAGTATCAACAAGGATCGTCACTTAAAAAGGCAATAGGAAGGAAGTTACACCTTTGAAAGCAATAGAAATTAATGAAAATGCATCGCAATCTTCATTATCTAATTTCGTTGCGGAGCTCGTACTTCCTTGATCATGTAAATTTAAGCTTCTCCTTTTTCTAATGTTCTTTTGCTGAAATTCCTCTTTCATTCCTTTTTTAGTTGGATGATGAAGTCCAGTCTATCGACGTTGGAAAGAATCTGAGACTAATCATTTATCGACTATGGCTCCTCCACTTGGAATGGGGCTTAGAAGGAAACAATCTCCACCTCCTGCTGCGGTATCAATATTTAAATGTGAGAGCTTCCTTTCCAATTACCAAAAAGAGTTCCTTCAAAGGTTGTGGAGTGGCCTCCTCGTGAAGATATCAAATACTTCGGTTGACTTTCTCTCATCAATTGAGGACGATGTCTACCTCATTCTTGAGTCCATGAAGAGTTTTCAAAAGTTTGACGTTTCAAAGATGGAGGAATTGTTGAACACGTTTTTTGCCAAAGTTCGTGCTTATTACGAAGCAAGATCCTTATCTTCTGAGAAATTATCTCGAAGCCTTCATGAGCAACAATTGAAAGAAGCTAAGGCTCGTCTTCAAGATGTTCAAACTAAAGCAAGCGAAGAAGCCTCTGAGATCCAAACTGCTATGAACGAGTTGAATCATATTGATAAAGACATTGTAGTATTGAAGGGACGAAGAACGAGCTTGCGCTCTACTTTGAAGGGGAAAAAACAACTCAATCATGATACTCAAGCCAAAGTTCATGCGATCGAGAAAGACATTGCAGCATTTAAAAGTACTGGCCCCCTAGATGATGCAGTAGTGGAGAACTTGGAGTCTTCGAGAGCAAGTTTGGGGATACTCAAGGAAGGCTTGAAGAGTTTAAACCCTTTTGCTTGAGATTTGCTTAAGATTTTGTCTCTTGTTGCATTCTCTCTTTTTTTTTTTTCTTCGTTCTTTTTGTTTTGCCCCGATGTTTTGAATATGATTATGTAATAGAATTCTTTTTTGGCCAAATTGCATATTACCCCCCTGTGTTTTAAAAAGTCAGCTGAAAATCCCCCTGTGTTTTAGAAATAGGCAAAAAACCCCCTCTGTTTTCTTAAACACAGCACACTTGCCCCTCACTGTTAACTGAGGCTAACGGCGTTAAATTTTTTGTCAACAGACCGTTATGCCCTTAGTAATTATATATTATTTCTTATTTTCACGACCGTTGGATTGTTTTGATTGCATAACAACCGTAGGATTTAACTAATTCATCTCAACCGTTAGATATAAATTATTAAAGGCTAAGATTTAACTAATTTTGATATATATTATATCTATATTTATAAAATATAAAATATAAATTATTATTTATAAAAAATATATATTAAATTACACCCCCCTCCCCCTGCTACCAGGTCCCCTCCACCGCCGCCCACACCACCCTCGCCACAAGCCCCTCTCCCCTCCACCCGCCGCCCACCCCACCCACCCAGCTCCACCCTACCACCACCTTACGCTGCCCACCCCACCCCCTCCGCCGCCCAACGCAGAGGGGGGCGACGTCGCGGTCGCCCAAGGGTGATCTGGGTGACCGCGATGCGGCGGCCGCCCAGGTCACCTACGGGCGACCGCCGCATCGCGGTCGCCCAGGGGACTTTGGGCGACGGCGACGCGACCGTCGCCGTCGCCCAATTTTTTTATTATATAAATTTAAAAATCTATTTAAGAAAAAGAAAAATTGATTTAAATTTAAATTTCATATACTAATAATTTAAACTTAAATTTATTTATAGTAAATAATTTATTAAAATAAATTCAAATTAACTATTATTTTAAATTTTTTATATTTTTATTTAAATTAAAATATACTATTTTTTGTAATGTGGTTTTATTTTCATTTTTTATTTAAATTATAAATTTATAAAAAAATAATATTTTTTTGTATTTTAATAATTAAATATATTAAAATAAAATAATTTACTTTTTAAGAGGGATGAAAATACAAAAAGAATCAATTAAAAATAAAGTTAAAATAAGTATTTTTAATTATGGTAATTTTAAATACAATATAGGGGTATTTTTGTCAATTTATAGCAAACAAATATCAAAATTCGCAAAAAAATCAAGCCCACTCGCACAACTAGCGAGTGCCCTTCACCTTCTGTTAATTTCTAATGGAAGGGGGATTTTGCGCAGGGTTTTAGAAAACAGGGGGGGTTTTTTGCTTATCTCTAAAAACAGGGGGTTTTCAACTGACTTTTGAAAACACAAGGGGGTAATATGTAATTTGGCCTTTTTTTTTCTTGCTTCTATCTTGCAATCTTTGAGCATACCTTAGTATTTTCCACATCAACATCTTCAAATGAGAAATAAAGATATTTTATATGTTATGACTGAACTTAGAAATGTCTAAGTTGCCTACGTACCTCATCAAGAGGATCAAGTCATTACGTAGTTCAAAGTACAAAATATTTGTTTGAAAAAAGGGAGGACCTTTCACAGTTTATACTCATACGGGCCAAGAGTCTTTTTTTTTGTTTTTCTCTTTTTTTTGTTTTCTTTTTTTTTCTCCTTTTTTTTCA
This sequence comes from Sesamum angolense, assembly GCA_034509725.1. Lineage (NCBI taxonomy): Eukaryota > Viridiplantae > Streptophyta > Magnoliopsida > Lamiales > Pedaliaceae > Sesamum > Sesamum angolense. The sequence continues at coordinate 9,470,782 of JACGWL010000003.1, forward strand.
AGCGTAGTATCGTTTCAAAAAGTTCCCATTGATTGGGTTAATTCTCAAACCATTTTCAGCAATCAATTTATATGCAGTATTTGTGTATGCTTCTTTGACAACATACGGACCATCCCACTTTGGCAAAAATTTGTTTCCCGTGCGATGCGACTCCTCACTTATTTGAACGCCCTAGACAATCGAGCTTGGTAACACTCGAGCCTTTGTTGTGCTTCTAATCTCTTTTCATTGAGAGCTTCCAACTCTTCAAGTCGTATTTGAGTATTTTTTTCCTCGGTAAGTCCTTCTTGTATGGCTATCCTTAATGATGGGATTTACTGCTCAAGTGAAAAGACCGCCTCTACTCCATAGACTAGTGCGTAGGGAGTTGCTTGAGTAGGTGTTCTAACAGTGGTCCTGTATGCCCATAGAACTTCTCCGATCCTCTCGTGCCAATCACGCTTTGACTTGGCCACCACTTTCTTCAGTAGGTTGCATAAAGTTTTGTTAAATGCTTCAGCAAGACCATTGGCAGCAGCATAATACATAGAGGAATTTCTTTATTTAAAACCAAACTTTTGACATAACTTGTGCATCAAGCTATTGTAAAAGGGCTTTTCATTGTCGGTGATGATATGCCTAGGCACTCTATAGTGGTAAATAATGTGGGTGCGGATAAAATCAGCGACATTCTTTTTCTTCACTTCTTTAAGAGGTACTACTTCAACCCATTTAGAGAAATAATATGTTGCAGCCAGAATATACAAGTGACCTCCAGAGGACTTCGTTAAAGGTCCCACAACATCTAAACCCCAAGCATCGAAAGACCATGAGGCTACGGTAGGATGCAATGCCTCAGGTGGTTGGTGGATCAAATTGGCGTGGAATTGACAAGCTTGACATTTATTGCATAGTCTATGCAATCTTTGACCATAGTAGGCCAATAATAACACATTCTCTTTATGCGAAAATGTACTTTTGGTCCCGATTGGTGAGCACCACAAACCCCAGAATGAGATTCTTCCATAGCTTGAACCTTTTCATCATCACTTAGGCAGCGCAAGAAAATTCCATCAAATGATCGTCTATAGAGTGTGCCTTTGTAATAGATGAAGCAAGTTGCTCACCGGCGGGTGCTAGTCCTCCGTCATAGATCATTGGGTAGCTTCTCGTATTTCAAGTAGTCAATCAACGGTTGTCGCCAATCTTCTTCTTCAACTTCAAAAACCTCTATGACATGATTTTCTTCTCCATAGAACATGTCGTCCTCGTTGTCACTGAAGATTGGTGGTATGACCCAACTCTTACATATTGGTATACGTGTTTCTTTGTCGGTCATTGAAAGTATTGAAGCGAGTTTTGCTAAGGCATCAACTTGTTTGTTGTCTTTTCTCAGTAGATGCTTGAGTTCTACATCTCCTAGCCATCTCATCAACCTTTTTGCATAGTTATGATATGAAAGGTTTTTTGATTTCATAAAGACCGAGGAGTTGATTGACCACTAGCTGAGAATCCCTATATACTTTGAGAGGTAGTTGTTTTGCGTCAACAGCTATTTTTAATTCCAAGATTAGAGCTTGATATTCCACAACATTATTTGAGCAATTTTGTGTTAATGTAAAGGAATAAGGTAGTACTTCCCCTTCTGACGTAACAAACACAACTCCAGCGCCTGCTCCTTCTTTATGGGAAGCTCCACCAAAATACATCTTCTAAGGAGGCGTAACTTCAATCACGAGGACATCTTCATCAGGCAAGTCATCGGATAACTCCCATTCGGTAGGCATGGGATAATCAGCTAGAAAGTTTGCTAGAACTTGCTCTTTTACGGCATTTTGAGGAATATATGATTTCAAATTATTGCAGTTGGAGGTACCATCTTGCAAGCCTATCTGAAAGTACTGGCTTTGCCATGACATACTTCAAAGGGTTAGCCTTTGAGACCAAGTGAATGCTGTAAGATTGGAAATAATATTTCAACTTCTGGATTGAGAAAATGAATGCCAGGTACAACTTTTCAATAGGTGAATATTTGAGCTCATTCGGCGTTATCATCCTGTTTAAGTAGTACAAAGCATTCTCCTTTCCTTCATCATTTCTCTAAGCAAGCAGGATTCCTACAGAGCGTTCCTGAGCAGCAACGTAAAGAATTAAAGGGCACCCTGAAACAGGTGCAACCAAGATTGAAGGCTTCATTAAATAGGACTTATTCTTTTAAATGCTTTGTCACAGGCTTCATCCCATTGAAACGGTATGTCTTTCTTCATCAGACAACTGAATGGTTAAACATGATCGGCTAGATTTAAAATAAACCTCCGGAGATATGCTAGCTTTTCTTGCAAACTTTTGAGCTCATGGATGTTTCGCGGTTCTGGCATTTTCAAGATGGCATCTATCTTTGCTTGCTCAATTTCTATACCCCACTGGCGGACAATGAATCCAAAGAATTTCCCGGATGTAACTCCAAACGCACATTTAGAAGGGTTCGTCTTTAGTTGATATCTCCTCAAGCGTTCAAAAACCTTCCTCAAGTCATGAAAATGATTCTCTAGCTTTTTTGACTTTACAACCAAGTCATCAACGTAGCATTCAACGTTCTTATGAAGCATATCATCGAAGATCTTTTGCATTGCCCTTTGTTATATGGCGTCGGCATTCTTTAGCTCAAAAGGCATAACTTATAGCAATATATACCCTTAGGAGCGCGAAATGCCGTCAATTCCTCATCCGCCGGTGCCATATGTATTTGATTGTATCCAGACGATCCATCCATGAAGGATAAAGCTTCATGAACTGTAGTGACATCTATCATTAGTTCAACAATTGATAACGGGAAGTCATCTTTAGGGCATGCATTATTTAGATCCCTTAAATCAATACATACTCGAATTTGCCCTTTCTTCTTTCTTATAGGGACAATGCTGGAAATCCACATGGATACTTAACTTCTCGGATGAAAACCAACTTCAATGAGTTTGTTCACTTCGCCTTCAATCGACGGGATTAACTTAGGTCGAAATCTACGCTGGCCTTGTTCAGCAGGGCGAGCTCTTTTCTTTACTGACAGGTGGTGTACAGTTACCTTTGGATCTAATCCGGGTATTTCCTTGTAGGACCATGCAAATACATCTCTTAAATTTATGGCAGTAATGCAATATAAGTTCCTCTCTTCCTGAGTTAGTGAGCACTTATGTAAATTAGTCGAGGGTTTTCAATGTCGCCTAGATTAACTTCTTTCAAATACCCTCCTAATTCCTCCAGTTCGAGCATCCAGCGTCTTCTTCTTCAACCTCACCATCTTCAATTAAGGTGATATGGTAAGTTTGTGCAATGTTTTCTTCAGCATCATTGCTAATGTAATTAAAACGATGCTACACTTTCTTTATCATCCTCGTCATCAGATTGTACTTATGTGAAGATCACGGTTTGCGCTTTAGCCTTTAAAAACTCTGCCACATGATACGGTTAAGGTTGTTTTGCGCTTCATTCTAGAAGGGAATAAGCTTCTAAGGTTTTATGTATATGGAAGACTTGATGTTTTTCTTCAGACGTACCGCCGCCTTAAACGCGCATTTCTTTTGATGTCCATCTTTTACATGGACCCAACCTATCAAAGACAGATTGTCCGTTGGTTATTCCGTGCAATTCTTTTATGTGGGGGCCAAGTCTGTTAAAGACAAATTCTCTCAAATTTTCTTCCCTCTTATGATCTTCAGTTGAAGAAAACCCTTCAGAAACATAATTGTTGTTGACTCTCTTTATTGCAATGCGAACAGGCTTAAGTGGAGTAAAACCCAGACGTACTCGAGAATTTTGAATCGCATGCCCTTTTTCCTTTAGCATTATTTAGGTAGCGTTGAGTCCGTGGAGTTTCTTGCCGGTGGCTTCAGGATTCCAAGGTTGAGCTTTTCTTTGGGATCGTATCCGGCTTTAATAAGGAGCTTGAAGGCTTTAGGATCGAATCATTTTCATCTATGGCTAATGCCTTATGTCCTCCTTCCTCTTCTTGGGTTGAGGGCACAAACCCCTTGAGTGGTGGCTTAGATGGTTGCTTCATGTTAATCTGAGTCAATGGTAAAGTCAGACCCTTTGGCAATTCAACTTCGAGGGTGAATGAATCATTCTTTCTTGTGTTTTGATTATTACATAACTTTGGCTCTTTGGGGGGGGGGTCAATACTTCCTTTCCCTTGTTAGGATCTTCAATATAGTACTTAACATCAGCAAAGTGTGACTTAGCTTCAGTAAAAGGTTTGTTATCACCGATCACCTTTTTCACTATACCATTGCGACAATACTTAAAACATTGATGCCATGTAGATGGAACTACTGCATTTTCATGTAACCAGGGACGACCGAGAAGCATGTTGTAGGAAATCTTGGCAACTATGACATGGAATAATGCGCTCGACACCATGTCATCCATAGTCAATTGCATTCTTATAATGCCGATAGCCCTTTGTCCTCCTTGATTGAAGCCTTAGATCATGAGGCGGCTGTTAGAGAGTTCACCTATGGGGATTTCTAGTTCCTTCAAAATTCGCAGAGGTAAGATATTGACTGCAATCCTCTGTCAATCAATATTCTATTCACTTTCTATTCACATACATATCCAGCAACGAACAAAAGGACGATTATGAGGTTTAGACCCAAAAAGCAGATCTTCGTCAGTGAAGGTAATTGTAGACATGCAATAATCAACATCAGAGGAATCCTCCTTTTCGAACAGTGTATCCTCATTGCTTGTGATATTATCCCCATGCATGGCGTTACATGAATCTTTGTTGCCATCGACATGTCCGCTCTCGATTGTAATAGCATTTGTCGCGGTGGAATCCTCTTCAAGAGAGATCTTACATTAGCGAGCCAATTGCATAATCTTGTCCTTGAACACGAAGTAATCTTGTATTGCGTGCCCAATTAAGCGATGGTATTTGCAATATTTTGGGTCATCCTTTCGTTCGGCTTCCTCGGGTCGCTTCATTTCTGGCAGATCAATAAGGTTAGCCTCCAACAAGTCATCAAATTCCCAGGAACATCAGAGTCAAGAAATGGATATTCTCTTGCTTGCATTTCCTTCAAAGTCAGTTTCCTCTGTGGTCTCTCGTAAGGAACATTATTCATTGGGGCAACGTTGTCTTTTGCAATGCATTTGAGCTTGAATGGTGCAACATTCACTGCCATTGATTTTTTGCTTGGAGCTTTTGAAAAAGGCTTGCCCCCTTTATTCACTTCTTATTTTTCCTTGTTTCTGCGAAACTCGTGGACAGGTGGCCCTTCAACCCCACTTGCTATCATACTCAACTCCATATCATGTGCTCGAGTGGCCAATTCTTCAAAGGATCTGGGCAAGATTCCTTGCAGGATATAGCGAAGTCCCCAATGCATTCCTTGAATACACATCTCGATGGTAGAGGCTTCAGATAATCGATCTTTGCAATTAAGACTTAGCTTCCTCCACCTATTGATATAATCAATGACTGGTTCTTCTTTCCATTAGCGAGAATTTGTAACCTCAACAATGCTGACAGTTCGCTGAGTGTTGTAGAAGCGATTGAGAAATTCTTGCTCTAGTTTGTTCCCATCCATTAATTGAGCCGGCCTCTAAGTCAGTATACCAATCAAATGCATTGTATTTCAGTGATCGAACAAACTGCTTGACTAAATGATCACCATAAGTTCCCGCATTGTTGCACGTTTCAAGAAAATGAGCCACGTGCTGCTTAGGGTTGCCTTTACCATCAAATTGATGAAACTTTGGTGGTTGATAACCCATTGGCATCTTCAAGCCGTCTATCCTTGGAGTGTATGGCTTGGAGTAAGTAAGGGATGACTTTGAGCTTCCCTAGATCTTGCTTCTGATGGTTCCTTCAATGAATTCTTTTAGCTGGTCTACGGGAATCAATTCATCAGAAGAAATTTGAAGCTTCTTTGCGTACTTATCCTTTTCAATATAATGTTGATTCGCAGGCGCTTCTACTTCATCATGAGCCTCAACTTGTTTCCCATGATATGACTTTATAGCTAGGTGAGTGCAAGTTCTTCTCCACGTACTCAGCAAGAGGAGACATTTGGGAAGATTATTTGAACTTCTTCAACATGCTCCTTGTAGAAACACCGACACTCTTGGTATTTGAGCTCGAAAACTTTGATATAGTGAGTTTGGAATTCACTGACTTTCATAGCTTTTCCTTGCATATCCATTTGCATGCTTTTCTTCTTTGCTGAAGGGGAGAGATGAAGGGTAGAGCTGTCTCACTGGGTGTGCCAAAATTTGTGAGAGCTAATTTTATCGTGTCTGACAAATCGAAACACAAACAAATTATCACAAATAAAAATATTTGGATTAAAATATCAATATGAGTACAATCTGTATTCTATCCGTTGATTATTCCCTCCAAACTATATATTTGACGAATTTGACTATTTCAAGGGGTAATCTCCATGTAGATCTCCTTTGGACTTGAATTTGAATTTCTATAACGTTAATTCGAGGGCTTTCGCCAATAATCCGAATTGAACGCTATAGTCTTGACTGGAATTTGATAATTTGAAAGTGGATTTCCCACTTGGATCTTCTTGAGATGATATTTGAATATTTATAACGTTAATTCGAGAATTTTGTGCATATAATCCCGAATTAAATGCTATAATTTATGGAGCACCTTTGACGAAAGACTCGATCTTTGCCTTGAACGCCTTTGAATATTCTTGAGCTTTGAAAAACCGCATAGAGAGAATTATTTACGATTTTTCTCTGCTTTGCTCTTCGTTCTCGAGCTCTGTGTCTGTCAAATGAGGGTGTAAGGACCCCTTTATATAGGTGTCAAAGAGGTAGAGTTGTGATCTACTTGAACCCTTTTGCATTATCTCTTCATAATTTTATTTACAGAAATAAATACATCATATATTTGGAATTATATGATTGGTCAATTCGACATTATTTCTTTAATATTTGTATTTTTTAAGGAGATAAATACAATCAATATTTTTCTTGATTTGATTGGAGAGTACATGTAATTGCTCCACATGGCGTGGTCTCATTGGCTGGAATCTTTGACTGCGAAGCATTTATTTGATTGGCCGAAATACTTCATTTTGACACTTGTCGGCCATTGATTTAATGACAAAATATATATTACAATATCAATTAAATTGACTATTTATGCTTGAAATTAATTTAGCAAATTTCAAAATATAAATAGAAAATATTATAATTGATAAATAATATATTATATGATATTTATTATTATTTAATTGGGTGCAAAATTAATTTGCCTACACACGCGATGATCAGCTTAACAAACTCCATGACAAGTTTCAAAGTACTCTAGCATTAAATGAATTTGAAGAGCAAGATTTGTTTGTTTCATGCAATACAACCAAAGAAATTCATGTTTCTACCAATGGATTTGTTCCTATTGAGCATGAGAAAAAATACTGTGAATGAAGTAATAGCAAATACATATGAAACTCGAATTCAAACTTTTAAATTTTACGCGAAACCTTACACAAAAATGACTAAGTAACTAAGAATACCAGAAAAGTACCAGCCTCTGAAATTTCAACAATTTACTGGTCATGGAGACCCTAGCTAGGCAAAATATTGCTCACTTCGTCGAAACATGCAAACAATGCTGGGACCGATGGAGGTCTTTTAGTGAAGCAGCATTTTATCCTTGAAAGATGTTGCTTTTGATTGGTACATCGATATTGAAGCAAATTCCATTGATAGTTGGGATGATTTACAAAATAAATTTTTAAGTCGCTTTTACATTGCTCAATGTACTATTAGCTTGTTAAACTTGATAACCAGCATCAAGAAAAAGATGAACCCGTGCTTGAATACATCAATAATTAGAAAAATCTATCGTTAAATTATAATTATACTTCGTCTGAAATATCTACAATCCAATTATGTATTGAAGGCATTCATTAGAAACTATGCTACATTCTTCAAGCAATAAAATCAAAGAATTTTGGAGAGCTAGTCACTCAAGCACATGGAATTGAAATGAGCTTCAAGTGCAAAGAAGATGAATATTTAGTTAATGTCAATGATGATGATGATGATGCACCACCATAAAATTTAAAAATTCTCAATGCTCCTGGAATGATCATAAACTAAACAATATTTTTGAAAAATAATTCTCAGTGCTTGATATAAGCATAAACTATCTAATGTCTCCAGAAAAAAAACTATATAATATCTTTCAAAATTAGATCCAAAAATAAGCTACATTTTATAAAATGGGGGGGGGGGGGGGTTGCATTTGCCTATCTTTATAACACAGGGAGGTTTTAGCTAAAATTTTAAAATACAAGAGGATTTTATGCAATTTAGCCTAAAAAAATGGATAAATACACTCTCATTTCTTGAGATTTGGTGTAATTACACATAAATTTTCTATGATTAGAGAAATTACATCTAGCACCCCTGAGGTTGCAAAATGTCCAACAAAATAAGTTCCTCCATTAGTCAAGATTTACTGAATTTATTAATGTTAACCAATATATATATATATATATATATATATATATATATTTACCTCAAATTGACTTATTATTGATTCATTGCATGCCAAATAATTTTTTGTATGATCAAATTACCCTCATGATACGCCTTCATGCATTGATTAATGTTTGTGAGGAGGTATATTTTCATAGTTATAGGAGTAGTTTAGCCGGAAACAAATTATAGTTTAACCTGCAATAAGTCAGTAATAAGTCAATCGAGTGTAAATATCAATTTTGATTACGTTTTTTTTGTTAATATCAACAAATTCAATAAGGTTTGACTAATGTAGAGAGTTGCTTATTAGACGAAAGTAAATCTCAAGAGCATTAGATATAATTTTTCAACTTATAGGGAGTTTAGTGTAATTATACCAAAAATTAAAAAAAAGAGTGTAATCATCCATAAAAAAAATATATGAATAAATAAATAATGGTTTCCAGCTAGTTCTAATAATAATCACCATAACGGCCACGGCATATGCTCTGCATATATTGATAGATTACGAAATCAAAATGATTTTCTTATCTACAGAGAGAAATGAAACCCGCAATTTGACTATAAAATAACTATCCTTGTCAAATAAGACAACACGCGTCAGCCTTTTCAACAATATCATCCAGACTATGACGTATTCCCACCTAATCACATTTACAATATTGTGAGTCCAAACAGATACCATTATTGAAGTTGAGGTCCACAAATGCCTGCTCATTACAAGTTCAGACAAGGGTCGACAGAACAGATCCAGCACCATACTTCAAATTTTTTAGACAAATATAGCGTCGGACATGGGGAAAGTAGTCTGCGTTACCGGAGCGTCGGGGTACGTGGCGTCATGGCTGGTTAAGTTTTTACTCCACCGTGGTTACACTGTCAAAGGCACCGTTCGAAACCTCAGTTAGTACGCCTCTCTGTCTCTCTCTATTTTAATATTCGTCGAAACACATTTCATTAGCTTTTTTTTTTTAAGTTTTCGTTCAATTTTTATGGTGTACTGATCAAAATGCCCTTTCGAATTACAAGTTATAATTTTAGATATTTTTTAGAAAATTTTAAAATATTTCTATGGACTATAATATGTTTTATGCATTATTTACTTTACCCATCCTCAAATTTTTTAATATTTTTCAAGCATTCTTTTTTTAAAAAATCAACAAGAGTAAAGTAGTAATTTCCACCTCACCGTCTAAGGACTACATAATTATTTTTCATTTCAGAGGGTATTTGTAATTCCAAACATTGAAAAAAGTATTCATAATTTTGTCAAACTTTAAAGGAAGTAGTTGTATATTATTTAATTAAATTTTTGTATTGATTTTGCTTGAACAGAATATATTGTATTAATTTACCATAATTTTATACTGTAGTTATTTATAATACATGAGTTTTTTTTTTTTTTTTTTTTTAGCGATATAATCTATGGGCACTATGTTCGAATTTTGGAATATTTTACTATAGAAACCAGCAAATAAAAAAACATGTTATTTTCTAACTTCAAGTAATATTATAATTGTTTAGGAAAAACTGTAATTTTAAACATGTACGTAGTTTAAGAGGTGGTATTTTTGGTTCTACATGAATTAATTTTCACAATTTACTCTAGTAACTTTTAAAAATTCGTAATTTGAGGACTTTTCCAGCCAAATTGCATGTGACTTGCACATAACTCAATTATATTGGAGAATCCGGTGAAATTGCCCGAAATTGTCCTAAAAATTGCACAAAAAAATTAATTACAGGACCAAATTACGAAATTTGATTTCAACATGATCGAAAGTGCCACCACTCAATAGTTACAGGACTAAAACTGTATTTTTTTTCCACTTTTTTTACTAGATGTTTGGGATAATTATTACAACATGGTTGTTGTTTCTGGACATAAATTGGAGATTCAAACAATAATATAAACGAATAGCTTTGTGTAATGCAGATGATCCGGATAGAGTTGATCACCTCAAGGGCTTGAAGGGGCTAAGGAAAGACTACTCTTGTTCCAAGCCAATTTGCTCGAAGATGGATCTTTCGATTCCATCGTGGACGTTGCGATGGCGTCTTTCACACAGCATCTCCCGTTTTACGTTCCATTACCGACCCACAGGTTAATATATTTTTTTAAATACATATTTATATATATGCCATATATTTAAGGATAAATTATATTGATATTTTCTAAAATTAGATTTAAATACACAAATATTTTATACTTTTTGCAATATTATAAGTAGATCATTTGAGGTTGTAGTTATTGTTATAAGTATGTCGTTGTTCGATGGTGAAATATTTACACAAATACCCCATGAGGTACATTACATAGGAAATTATATTTTTCGTCCCATAAGTTATGCTCTTAATATTTTTAGTCTCATTGTTTACAGGATTCAAGCAGATAGTTTCATAATTTTAAAAATTATTACTTTCAGTCCTCCTTCCAACTTCTTGTCAGGAAATTGATGGAAAAATTAAACCTCGTTCAAGTCACGTGCTCAATTCCCTCATTTAGAAAAGATAGCTTCACGTGACTTTGAAGTAATTTTTTTTCTATCAATTACCTAAAGAAATTTGGTAGGAGGATTGAAAATGAGACATTTTGTAAGTTAAGTGACTCGTTTTTAGAATTTCATAAGCAATAGGACTGAAAATATACTGGGCATAAGTTATTGGATGAAAAATGCAATTTTTTCTAAGTTACACTAATACTTGCTCAGGTGGTAAACCTATAACATTGCAAAACGTGAAGGGATATATGTATATTCAGATCTAACTTCAAAATATGTCAATATAATTTACTCTATATTTTACTTATAGAGATAATTTATTCTATATGTAGTGATTTGAAAAATTACGTCTAGTACCCTTGACGTTTCTTTATATTTAACAAGTAAATTCCTCCATTAGTCAAAATTCAACTAATTTGTTAATATTAACAAAACAATTGAATGAAAATTCATAATTACGTCCGAGTGACTTATTATTGACTTATTATTCACTTATTACACATGGTCAAATAAATTTTTATGATCAAGCTACTCTTATACATCTTCACACACTAATGCATATAAAAAATTATATCTTCACCCTTACAAGGATAGTTTGATCATAAGATATTTGCTTGACCTAGTCCATAATAAGTCAATTAGGGGTAAATGTGAATTTTCATTTAATTTTTTTTAATATAAGAAAATTCAATAAATTTTGGCTAATCAAGGTTTGACTATTAGACAAAAATAAACATCAAAGGTACTGAATGTAGTTTCCCAAATAGTAGGAAGTCTACATGTAATTATACAAAATTTCAGAGGAGGTCGGTGCAATTATCCCTAACTCACAATATAGCATTTTTCTCAACACTTCTGCTTGAATGTTCAGTAGGGAAAATATAATTTGCTTCTCTATGATATGAAATTGTGCAAAAACTTTCCCTATGTAAAAAAGTAAAATAATAATTACCTCTTTATTTTTTTTAAATGAAGTAAAATGCTTATGTAAGACCAATGATGTAGCACACACACCCTCTTTGCAACTGGGCATAATTTTAAGGGAAAATTATAACGACATCTCCTGAGATTTGGCATAATTACGAATATTCCCTTGTTGTTTGAAAAATTAAAAATACCCCCCCCCTCCCGTCGTTTGATGAAATTATGTAATTCTCAGATGGAGGTATGAAATTATCAACTATGCCCTTGTTGTATTTTTTTTAATAAAAAATAAAAATTTATAAAAAAATCGGATGGAGTGAATGGAAAATTTTGAAGAATTATAAAAAAGTTGTCCACTTAGTCAGTAAAAAAATCAAAAAATTTAAAAAATACATATAAAATTATAATTTTTAGTCCACAAGGGTATTTTGATCAGTTCACCACAAAAAATGAATGAAAGCCTAACAGAGGATAATAAAATGAGCTAATTGTTAGACGGCCTTTAAAATCAAGGGGGGGAGGGGTATTGGTAATTTTCCAAACAATTGGGGGATATTCGTAACCATGTCAAATCTCAGGAGAGGCCATTGTAATTTATCCTAATTTTAATGATAAAAATATTATTTTACATATATATCTAATATTATAAATTAAGTATATTATTTATATTGATTTTTTTTTCCTTTTTTCTCTCCCTTCTTTCTTCAGACCGTCGTTGTTGCGCCTGCGCGCTACCCCCTCCCTTCCCTTGGGTTGTCACCACCATAGCCACCGGCCACCGCCCCCCCCCCCCTTTCCAACATTGCCGCCCCTTCTTCCTCCTCCTCCCCCCACTCCCCTACCCTTTCCTCTCCAAATCTAAATCGTTGATTCAAATTAAATAAAATCTACAAACTTTGATCTATTAGTTAAATTTAGATCTTCAATCAAGATCCAACGGTTTTAAAATATGAGCAAAAATGTCATTTTAATATTAAAAATTACCAAAAAAAAATTAAAAAAATCGCGCGTGTAACTCACCAAACGCATCAAGGGTGTTTTTGCTTCATTCCAAAAAACATAGGGAGATAATTTATTTTTTTTTTTTTCACATAAGATTATTTTGTTAATCTCTGTATCACAAGGTAAATTGCATTTAACCCAATTTCCAATTGAACTTAAAAGTGCACATTTTAAGCAGGCAGAACTGATAGAACCAGCAGTGAAGGGAACACTTAACGTCCTCAAATCATGCAGCAAAGTAGCATCTGTGAAAAGAGTCGGGGTAACATCTTCTATAGCTGCGGTTAACTGCAATAGGAAGGATCAAGGTCCAAACGCTGTAGTCGACGAAACCTGGTTCTCGGACTCGGATTTTTGCAAAGAAACCGAGGTGAGTCCCTTCTTTGACTTGATAAGATTTGAATTTCCTTAACTTCTTTCATCTGATTTTTTGTCCCGAAACTGTGTCATTAAACCAATTTTCATACTATACGTTTCAACTTCATCAATTTTGATATACCAACTTTTTAAAATAACTAATTAAAGGGTAAAATACACTTTGCCCTCTTGAACTATCACTGATGTAACACTTACCCCCCGTCCCCTTAAATTAACAAATGTAACACTTACCTCCTTGATTGGACAAAAATGCCCCACACGCTTTGAATAATTATATTATTTTAATTTATATATATATATATATATATATATATATATATTTTTTTTGCATATTAAATCATCACCAAATTCTTTTTTAATTATTTTTTAATAAAGAAAGAATTTAAATTACAAGTGAAGTATAAATTAATATATATAGTAGATATAACACAAATATAATATAACCAATAATTTATATATGCTTTTTAATAGAAACCACCCTCTGTGAAGTAACCACCCTTTGTAAGAAAAAATATAATTTTCTTTTTTGCATACTATAGATTATAGGCACACTATTTATGTTTTCATTTTCAGTTTTCAATAGAAAATATGTCTATTACATCTTGTGAAATGATAATATATTTGGATTAGTTAATAAAATTGTATATTAAACTATGGTGTCAAAACAATATAGTTTTAATGAGAATACCTATAAATAAATATATTTACACTTTAATTAATGTTTTAAAAACTAAAAACTAAACTGAAACATAAATAAGCATGTTTACATTTTTCGTCCCTCTGCTGTATCACTAAAATAATTTTGGTCCCCATGTTCTATGAGTTATAGATTTGATTTGTCGAATTGTCAATTTTGCACATATTTAATGGGTAAATAGCAATTTATCCTCATGTGATTTTGCAAATAAGCAAATAATCTCTCTATAAAAATAAAATAGCAATTCTCCTCCCTATCTTTTTTAAAATGAAACAATTTACCTTTCTAAACAGAGAGATAAATTGCTTCATTTTAAAAATATAGAAAAATAAATTGTTGTATTTCAGAAAACATAGTAAAATAAATTACTATTTCAGGACGAATTTTTTTCTTCTCCAGCCAAAATAATTGATTCAAAAAGAGAGACAGTAAGCAAGGTGTTGGTGGCTGTTAAAATGAGGAAAAATTGCTTTCAAAGAAGGTATATTTTGTTAATTTGTTAGCTCTAATTTTGGCATTAGATTTCACCCTATTTCCCCCATCTTCAGCCACACATCTGGTTCACGTGTGCAATTCTATTAGTTTTCGACAAAAACTTGAAAACAAGATATCAAATATATGCAAAATTGATAACTTGACGGACCCAATTTGTAAATCGTTTAAGTCATAAAATAGAACGACAAAAAGTAATTTTTCACGAATAAGAAATGCTCTTGTAATTGCAGTTGCAAGCTTGAAGGGTACTTGTAATTTTGCAAAAAAAATAAAAATAAAATATATATATATATATATATATATTATGTAATTAAACCTAACATCATAGAATATTAATATAGTTTACCCATATATAAATCTCAAAAATTGTCAATACATGTTATTATCTCAAATAAAAATATACATAATAACATTCTATATTAAATTATGTGGATGGGTTATTTGTACAATTAAATTTTACCACTAACTTTCATGGAAATAAACATAAGCTGTGTATGTATTAGTATTGAAATAAATGATTAATAACTTTTGCTTCAGAATGAGGTCTAACTCAGGCGAAACTAAGGTCTCATGATTTTAAAGGTCATGGGTTCGAATCCTCCTATGTGCTTGTGATATTGTCTGATGTATAACAAGGGTTGGTCTACTGCATAGTAGGAGTTATTGTTTACTGTAATAGTAGGTGCTCTTGTTTAGCAAGATATGATTATTGTAATAGTTTTTGTATTAATATCGATATGATTAATAATTATACTTATAATTAATTTATTTTAATTAATAATAATTCATTGCTCTTACCTAAAAAAAAATATTCTTCAGAAGTGGTATTGGCTTGCGAAAACCTTGGCAGAGGAAGCTGCATGGAAATACGCCCAAGAACATGGGATGAACTTGGTTGCTCTAAACCCCGGATTTGTGGTTGGTCCACTCCTTCACCCAACTCTCAATACTTCTTCTCACCTTATTCTCCACATTCTCAGAGGTAACTATAAAAATTTTAGGGTATTTTATATTGACACTTAATTACATAAGTACTTCCTGTTATTAATTTGTAAAATTATAGGTATACTTTTTAGAAAAATGTCAGTGTAATTTATATTCTTGAGGGGGTTTGTGTTTAATGAAATGTAACCTTAGGTGGTGTATGTGTAAAATTATAGGTAAACTCTTGAAGGGGTTTGTGTTAATATAATGTACCTTAAAGGGTGTACGCGCAAAATTTTGCCACTGATAGGAAGTGTACTTGTAATTACAGCTCTAACTTCAATTGGGTACTTGTAATTTCGAAAGGGTGAAGCATATTTGTGTAATTAAATCTAACTTTAGGAGGTGTCTATATAATTTAGTCTAAACCTTATGTAATAACTAAATTTCATAGGCAAAATTCAGACTTAATTACTCCACAACTTGGTGTTTTTATTAATCACATCATTTCATTTTGCTTTGTGGATTTTAAATAGGGATAATTGCATTCACACACCTTGACCTATGGTTTATTTATATAAATCACCTTCGACTTTTGCATAATTACATAAACTACCCCCGATAGCCAAAAAATAGGGGTAGTTTGTGTAATGATGCTAACATTTTTATGAGGTGTGTGTGCAAGTTTTTAAAAAGATAAGGGGTGATTTGTGTAAGTAATAATGATATATGGGTGAGTGTATGTGTAATTATCTAAAAGATAGGGATGATTTATGTAAACAGACCATAGATCAAGGGATGTAAATGTAATTATTCTTTTTAAATATTTTGACAGGAAATGAAGTGTTTCCGGTTCGTGTTTCAGTTCTGGCTTCTGACTGGACATTTGGTCGGAGCTCGATAACTGCTCAACAGATATTGCAGAAGCTGTGATCACAAGTAAGTTTTTAGTACTTAAAACGAATCAAATCTTATTATACTAGTTTTCGTTGCATTTTCCGCGAGCATAATAAAAAAATTATTGTAAGAGATGATAAAAAATTATGAAAGAATAAATTATAATAAATGAAGAATTAAGGTGAGAGATGAATGTGGAGTGGTAGATAGTTAAGAAAAAGTAAATAATTATGAAATTATTAAAAAATATTAAAATTACTATATTGACCAAAAAATTTTTGGAAGGGTAACGCATTGGGGAGGCGATTCTTTAAAGTCTTTCATACGTAGACTACAAGAATCTGTGTTTTGTTACGTAATAAATTGGATAAATTACAACGAGCTCTCCCAAAATTCGACAAAATTACAAGTATCTCTCGTTGTTTAAGAAATTGTCAGTACTCCCTAATGTTCGATAAAATTATGTAATCATTGAATGGAGGCCGATAAGCTTAAATCTAAATGGCTTGACCTGTATGCTACAAAAGCTACCACGTCCAATCTCTGCGTCCATTTGGTAAAAATTTCCCAATTTCCATAAAATCCCAAATTGCTTTGGTGGATCCATTTGAAGTACTAAAATTGTCACAAAATCGTAAATGTGCTGACTAATTTACCAGTGCCTTGCTTACAGGATGACAGTCATCGATCAATCCTAATGTATAGGATTAAAA
The DNA here is from genome assembly GCA_034509725.1 of Sesamum angolense. Taxonomy (NCBI): domain Eukaryota; kingdom Viridiplantae; phylum Streptophyta; class Magnoliopsida; order Lamiales; family Pedaliaceae; genus Sesamum; species Sesamum angolense. The sequence continues at coordinate 9,487,803 of JACGWL010000003.1, forward strand.
TTATCACAAAATCATAAATGTGATGACTAAACTATGAATGTCTTACTTACAGAATGAAAATCGTCGGTCGCCTTCTAATAATGTATTGGACTAAAATTGCAATTTTGTCATATTTTATGTTAATGCATTTTGTTGGTTGTACTTTCTTTGAAGTGTAGTGGTGTAGGGATCCATTCGGTATCGAGGAAGAAAGCAGAAAGTTTGGGCATCAAATTCATGCCTCTGGAGGTGAGTCTCAAGGATACTGTTCAGAGTTTGATGCAGAAAAACTTCCTCAAGTTCTAAAATGACGATTTTGAAAAGAAGCCTTTCTTCAAGAACGATTCTTAAAGTACTATACTGCAATTATGTAATAAGCATCCTTTTTTTTTTTTTTAATAAATAAGAGACCAAGAAGACTATTTTGATTTCTTGGGAGCAATATTTTGTTAAATTACAGGTAAACCGTCTAAATCTCTTAGTGTAATTTATTTCAAGGAATATTTGTGTAAAATTTCGCAACTAAATAAGGGGGTGTATCTTTAAAGGGTAAAATACACTTCGCTCCCTTGAACTATACTTGATGTAACATTTACCTCCTAAACTAACAAATGTAACACTTACCCCCTATAATTAAATTTTTGGATTATCTTTGAATTAAAGAAAAGCCATCGTGCCTGATCGTAAAAGTAATCATAGAGCCATAATATGTTAGGATGTCAAAGACGGCTCTGTATTTCGATGTCACGGTGAAGCTGATGCTCAACCTGTGATGGTATAAACATGAGATAAAATAAATTTTAGGAATAATTACGCTGACCTCCCTGTTACTATGGGAATATACAAATCCCCTCTCTTACTATGAAAATTACATAAACCTACCTTGTTGGTTTATTACCATTACGAATTAGCCCCTCGAATAGTCAAGCTAACGGTCAATATTGATTTCAATCCAAATATTTATGTAACCTTCCTATATTTATAATCAGGCCTGGCAAAAGACTCATCGCCTTCCTTCTCCATCAAACTTTCCTTTCATACCATAAGAACCATTCCCCCTTCCACAAGAGCCACGGTGAGAAATCCATCGGTGGTCGTGACTGATTTTCAAACTTTGAAGGCTCAAAAATAAATTCACCCTCAAGGATTTTTTTCAGCAAAATTTATAAAAATCCCACCCAAGGGCAAAAATAGGAAGATTAAATAAATATTTAGATTGAAATTAGCATCGACCGCTAGTTTGACTAATGGAAGCGCAATTTTGCAATGGTAATAAACCGAGAAAGTAGGTTTATGTAATTTTCATTGTAAGAGAGGGAATTTGTATATTCCCATAGTAATAGGGGAGATCAGCGTAATTATTCCTAAGTTTTATTCATTGAGGGGTAATATAGAACCACCACACTAAAATGAAGAATAGGTTATTTATACAATACAACCTCACACTAATTTGGTAAGTCAATCTTTACCTTTTTTTTTAGCTTCTTCCTTTCTCAATACCTTCATTTCCTGAAATGTCAACCTTTGCCTCTTAAATCTGGACTCCTTTTTGGACTTTGTTCATTTGAGTCATTCTACTAGTAACCAATACATTCGAACCTGGACAGTTACCTACGTTTCATACATAATCTCCTTGAACTTGGACCGATTTCTAAGTTTCATTCATTAGAGAAAATCATGCTACTTATTATATTACACTTAATTACTTAATAACAGAAAGTATTAATAATAATTATTTATTTTAAGTTACATTATCATGAAAGTCAACGTTTCTTCTTCTAGCTAGGCTGATTTTTCCACTATCAACCCTCACTTTAATGCTACAATGTGATTGCTCTGCTCAAAAGGGGAAAAAACTACATCTTAATAGCATTTCTACTAAGTTATCCTCACAACCAATCCCTTTTCCTTCCACTTAGCAAATAGAATCTCAGCAGGTAAGATAAATAAAGTTCACATAATCTTTTGAATCCCTTCCAAATGCTAAGTTCTCCAGAAGCCCCTGATCAGCTAAACCATCAAAGACTAAACACATGAATACAATAGCTACTAACTACTCTGTAAAGAAAATGATTATATTCCATACACTAATTGTCTAATGTGAAACTGAAGAAAGGTTGAGGTTTTCACATTAGATTAAGTTAAATCGCTATCGTTATCCTGGAAAGCACACACATCATTAATATTCGCCGAACAAGAAATCACAGTGATCTAAATCTAAACAGGACTGACCTTCTTTTCCCTTGCGAGTTCTACTTCCAAACTTCCCTCTACCAAGAGGCTTTCCTATGTCGAATCCACCCTGTTGTTGTGCTGTCTGATGAAGCCTAAAGGAAAAAGCAAAGTGAAAGTTGGATATCCGAGCAGATCCAAAGCATGCACACACATGAAGGGAGCATATTGCACATACAACCAAATTACATAAACTATTTGGCTGTGTAATCTAACTTATAGTGAAGAGAGTAAATATACTACAGAAAACTTCTCTCTTCCATAAAGATAAACAACAAACAGTAATGTAATATTTTTTATGATAAGAAGAAAATTTAAGTACTAATACACATCTGACAGCATATAAATAAAGTTAATAGAACTATAAACTCCCAGCTCCCAAGTGCCAATTATCTGCCAGCAAACACAGTTTCAAGATGTGATCTCAACAATTTAACTTACAGTCTTCTTATTGCAAATAATTGTAATTTTTCACAAGTACATTCTGTAAACTCCAACAGACGCTAAACCCTAAAACCAATCATTATCAACCCAAATCCCTTAAACTAAAATCCAATTTCCGGAATTGCATGACAATTTTTGGAACTACAATCCAAATGTATCTTCGAATCAAATGAAACGAATAACTAATCAAATAACTGAAAAGCCCTCTATCAACCCAATTCTTCTCCAATAAACAGATGGAAGTCTGCATTTCCAAGATCGTCATAATAGGAAACCACAGGGGGGAAAGAAGATACCAACAGCAAAGAGGAGATTAAAATACGAAAAAGAAAAAGAAGAAGAAGAACGTTGAATGACTTTCGCAATTGAAATCATATTCCAAAGAGATCATAATAAAGAAAATCACAATAACTCTTTCAAATTTCCAGAACCAAAATCACAAAAAACAAAACCCAAAACTATCAGAATAAAGTTGTAGATAAGTACCGCGCAGGTTGATCTTTAAACCTTGTGTTCTTCTTCAGACTCTGCCGCGATCCACATTCTTCAAACGTGTGAGAAATGGAGGCGAGAGGTGAGGGAGACTTGCAGGAAGGAATGCATGAATGAATTCACATTTGAAATAGAAGGAATATAAATAGGGGTCTTTTTGTCTTTCTGCGGCCAAGCCTCAAACGGTCATATTTCAACACAAGAGGGTCGCACACGTGGCATTTCATTCGTTTTTCAATTTTTTATTTTTATTTTTAAATTTTTTAACTTGGCAGGTCAGCCTTTTTCGCACTCAACTCAGCTTACCTTTTGTTATTTCTTTTCAAAAAAGAGTTGCTTCAATATGATAATAAAAAAACCCAAATATTTTTTTTTCATTACCATTTCTATATGTAAATTCTAGAAGTATATATATTTAGGATAAATTATAACGAATTTTTTTTTAAATTTGATATAATTATAAATACTCTTTAATATTTAAAAAATTATAAATACTCTTTAAAATTAATGGTCATATAACAAAGACCTACAGTGACAGCTTATTGTAGGGGATATTTGTTAGACGACTATTGATTTTAGAGGGGTATTTATATTTATTTTACATATAATATAAATGTGTGAATTTTTTATGTAATCTTTATAATAATACATAACTGAAAATGAATAGCATTAATATAATACTATACCATAATATACGGAAAATAAAATAATACTATACTAAGTGCAACATAAGATTAAATATACAATACTGAGAATTTCTTTTGTGTTTATTACTATTGTGAAAAGACCTTCGTATCTTTGTCGTGGTTCTCTTTTCAATAATAAATTAGATGACTAATTATTACATTTACACCCCTTGATTTATGGCGTGTTTACACAAACTACCTCTACCTTTTACATAATTGCATTAACCACCCCTACTAGCCAAAGAATAAGGGTAGTGTGTAATGATGTTGATATTTTGAAGGGTGTATGTTTAATTTTTTAAAACATGGTATTTGTGTAAATAATTTTGATATTTCTAGTGGTGGATGTGTAATTATGAAAAAGACGTGAGTGATCTCTATGAACAAGCCATAGGTTAAACGATGTAAACACAAAAAAAAACGCTTTCTAGGGACGGAATTTCCGATGGATTTTCCGACAAAATTTTGTCGCTAATAAGGATTCCGACGAAATTTCCGACGATTTTCGGACCAACGCAAGACCGTCTGAAAAAGGCACTTCGGAAAATATTTCCGACGACATTTCCGACAAAATGAATATCCGTCAGAATATTTGTGACGGTTTTACGACGTTTTGTTATTGTCGTCGGAAAATTCGTCCAAATGACGAAAATTAGTATTTTATTTGGAAAGGATTTTGGGACGAATTTTGGGACAATAAATACAAAATTCCGACGAATTTCTTTCTAGAAATTTTTTTTATTGTCGTCGGAAAGTTTGTCGGTAAATTACTCGGAAAAATTGTTACTTATATTTTGTCGTCGGAAATATTTTCGAAAATCGTCCCAAATTATTTCAAAATTGCTATGAATTTGGAACGAAATTCAAGATCAAATATATCATCGTTTCTGTCCCAAAATTGCTCTGACATAATTTGCGATACTTGTCGTCGCAAAATCATCCCAAATATATATTATATTTTATATAATTTTTTTAATATTTTATAAAAAGTAAATTTTTTGGAATCATGTTTTTTTCAATAAAAGTATACTTAATTAAAAAAGTAAACAGTGTCGTTTTACAAAGCGCATAATTAAAAATTAAAACAAATCCTAATCTAATGTTTCTGGCTCGTCTGAAAGCTCAGGGTCAGCAACATCCTCGACTGCCGACTGTGCTGCTCCCCATGAGAGACACGCTCCTCGAGTAGCTTCTGACAAGTTTCCTGAAAATAATTAAATAAAATTTATTTATCAATAAATAATAAAATATATTAATAAATAACTAATAAAATTTTATTATAAACTAAAATAGGTTTGTAAAAATGATACCATTCAAAGTACTATAAAGATGTGGGATTTTTTGTCAAAGCAACATACCTGAGCATAAAACTTGCAGCCTAAAAGAAAACTAAAGTATGTATCAACTTCGACTACAATAAGCATAAAAACATCCCAAATTCACATATAGTCCGAGTTTCATTAATCATTTGTCTACTGAAATTTATAGACAAATGAATACACATTTGAAATCAATCCACCAACTTTAGGCTTTGGCCAAGTCGCAAAATTGAAAAGGAGCCTACACATACATTGAACCATTTACACCTCATATATGATGATGTCCAACACCCAGACATCAAGTAAGTATGTATAAATCTATCTTTACAGAGACGCATATATATTAATGTTAATTCTTCCAACTTATATACACCCAACCTACAACAATCTAATTATATGACATAGATAGATATTACTTTTGCTAACACAAAAAGATTAAGAAGTTGTTTGGTAGAGAATATGGATAGATCTCAAGAAAAAAGAATTAACGCATATATTTAATTACACCAAAAGCAAAAAGCATTACTCAAGTAACTCAACATCTATGTATGTTTTCCCTTAGAATCTTGGAAAGGAAAATTAAACATCAAATCCCTACGTCTAAAGCCAAGGAAAAAGAAAGGAGCACAAACACACAAAGAGAAACATGCATACATGTGAAGTTACCTTAAATTAATTACTTGAATGTTTTAAGTTAAAAGTTAATCAAGTTAAATTAGTTTACTTGAAGGTTTTAAATTGAGACTTAACTTAAATTAATTTAGTTGAAGGTTTTAAATTGAGTGTCTACTATGTTAAATTAGTTTATTTGAAAGATATAAATTGAGATTCTTAATTAAACTAAATTAATTTACTTGAATGTTTTAATTAAAGAGTTAACCGAGCTAAACTAATTACTTGAATGTTTAAACCACTTCATAATCTACAATCATAAACAACAACACTCATCCAACCTCACCAATACTATCATTATGCCCATCCACCTCAATATATTAAACATATATATATATATATATATATATATATATACTAAAATGCAAAAAATACAAAAAATTAATACACCAAATAACTTAATATTTACAAATCAATGTACCAACAAATCTATGCACCAAATAACTCAATATACCAACAAATCGATACACCAAATAACTTAATTTACCAACAAATCAATACACCAAATAATACACCAAATCAATATACCAAACAACTCATAATATATAAAAATTTGTAAAAATAAAATAAATACCTGGAGGATGGCCGCGTGGAAAATATAAATCTGTAAAATCGAACAAAAATTCATAATAAAAATATGTAATGAACCCTAAAACCTAAAATCCATAATAACATTTTAAAATATGTAAAAATGAACAAGTGGAAAGGGAGAAAGAAGAGAGAAAAAAATGAGAAGGAAAGAGAGAGGGAAAAAGATGGAGGGAAAATGAAAATGTGGTGTTTATTTTTAATAAAAATTAAAAAAAATATTCATCTTTTTCTTTCAATCATTATTATTATTATTATTATTATTATTAATATTTTAATAATTTATAAAAATCATTTTATCATTTGAAATTACCAATTTTACTATAATTTTTTTAAAAAGATAATTTATCTCATTATTTACACATTTGATTGATTTTCGACGCAACTTATGAATCCGCTCTAATTTCGTTCCAAAACAGAAAATATTTTTTTAATTTATTTCAAAAAATTAATAAAAATCAAAATAATTTTGTTTAGGACCCCTAATAATTCAATATTAATTAATAAATTATTATTACAACGCAATTGAATAAAATATAAAAAATAATATTTGTTTTTTCATGTTTACTAAACAAGAATATGAAAATTAAACATTACAACTTATAAGTATGTTGTTATAATCAATCATCGTTACACTACATAATTCAATCGAACCATCTGATTTGAAATCCAACCGTTAGATACGATCATCTAGATCCCATATTGCTTTTCTTTAAGTTTTACATAAATCCGGCTAGGCGATGTAGATATATCATATCTAAAAAATTATATTACTTTCTAAAATGAATACGGAGGACATTTTCCGACTGAGTTTCTAACTGATTTCCGACGCAATTTGTGAATTCGTTCCAATTTTGTTCCAAAACAGTCGGAAAATATTTTTAATTCATTTCAAAAAAATTTTAACAAAAATCAAAATAATTATGTTTAGGAACCCTTAATAATTTATCATTAAATAATAAATTGTTATTACAACGCAATTGAATATAATATAAAAAATAATATTTTTTTTTCATGTTTACAAAACAAGAATATGAAAATTGAATGTTACAACTTATAAGTATGTTGTTATAATCAACATCGTTACACTACAAAATTCAATCGAACCATCTGATTTGAAATCCAACCGTTAGATACGATCATCTAAATCCCATATTGCTTTTCTTTAAGTTTCACATAAATCCGACTTACCGATGTAGATATATCCTATCTAAAAAATTATATTACTTTTCTAGAATGAATACGAAGGACATTTTCCGACTGAGTTTCTGACTGATTTCCGACTCAATTTGTGAATCGGTTCCAATTTCGTTCCAAAATAGTCGGAAAATATTTTTTAATTCATTTCAAAAAAATTTAACAAAAATCAAAATAATTATGTTTAGGACCCATAATTGTTCATCACTGAGGAATAAATTGTTATTACAACGCAATTGAATAGAATATAAAAAATAATATTTTTTTTTCATGATTACGAAACAATAATATGAAAATTGAATGTTACAACTTAGGTATGCTGTTATAATCAACTATCGTTACACTATATAATTCAATCGAACCATTCGATTTTAGACAGAATTTAAAAAAATATATAATATTGTAATATAGCCGTTAGATGATTTCGAAGACTTTTGGAACGCATTTTGCGACGATCAAATTTAGTTGTTGGAATTTCCGACCATCATAATTCGTCGGAATAAGTGTCCCAAATATAATATTTAGGGACCAAAATTGCGACGACAAGTCGTCGGAAATTATTTTTAGAGTCTTATCGTCACAAAAAAATCAAACTGTGACAAACTCCGTCGGAACTCTCCGACGGTTTATGTGCCGTCGGAAAAAATGGTCGCAAAACTCATAATATATATTTTTCCAACTAAAATTGCGACGATTAGCGACGGAAGTACTTTCACTTCCTAATTTCCGACGGAATTTGCGAGGGCGTGTTATATTGTCCGACGGATTGTGCAATATTTTCAATGAATAACATATGAGTAAGATTTAAATATATACTATCTAAACTTCAAAACATAAAATAAAGAATAAATATTAGAAAATTCCAAAGAAAAATCATCAATTTCATTATAGAAGTCCCTTGAAAATTTTAAAATGAGTGACTTCGAACTAATTGATTTTATTTTTAATATTAGTATTAGATAATTCTTTTTTCAAATTGTACTTTTACTTCTTCTTTTTTACCCCAATAATATAACAGAAGTAAATTAATACTAATAAGTCTAATTTAGGTTTATATTGCAATTACATGCAGTATATACTATTTAAAAGAAAAAAATAGTAACAATTTGATCAAAGTAAATAAAGTACTTTGAGGTCATACTAAAGAATATGAAATACAAATGTTCAATTTGAAATCGAACACACTATGTGAGCACCAGCCCCAAAAAATAATATTATATGAAAATGCACTAAAAACTAATATAATTAAAAAAGAGTGTACATATTAGTATTTGTAAAGAGTAGTAAGTACAAATACAAGATCTCATGATTAACAAAACTAAATCAAGTATTTAATAATAAAAAAATATCCACAAATAAAAGCACTAATTTATATATATATATATAATAAGTTGAAATCCTGCATGCAATTTCTCATGATTATTATATAATATTTTAATATTAGATAATCTTGTATGCACATAAAACAAATTAAGTTTTTAAAAATACAAAGTACTATTGAATAAGAAATATATTATACCAATTAAATATATATGAATTAATAGATCAAGAAATCACACTAAAAATATAAAGTTAAAAATATAGAGAATAACATTTATTTTAAATTTAGAAGCTAATGAAGCAAACAATATTTTGACAAATTTTAAAAATTAATAGTAAAATATGATTAGAATCATCATAGGATACTTCAATACAAATTAATATAGATACTATGGATATGTCTAATTAGAGTGATTTTTTATAAAAAAAATATTTAATAAATGATTAGTTTAAAATTATTGCACATCAACAAATTTAACAAAATGAATTTAGGATATGGTAGTAAAATAAAAAATATATAACATTTCACAAAAATAATATGACAACACAAAATAAAATAAAAAATAGAAATTATAACATGATCAATTTTATTTTAATATTGAATATTTTATATATTATATTTTAATTTTTTATTAATTTGTTCTAATAAAAAAATATTAAACATAATAATTATTATATATGAAATGCAAAAAATTAATTTTAAGGAAATAAATATTTTATTTATATCAATTAAATTTGAAATTGAGTTACAAATAACAAATTAAATGGTTTCCTCATCAATTAAAATAATTATTATCAATTTTTTAAAATATTATTATACACTAATAATTTAATAATAAAAATATAAATAAAATTATGAGTGTAATAACTTGAGTAACTAATAAATTCTATATTCACATCTAATAATATATTTCTGCATGTGCATTACACGTGATACTTCCTAGTACAATAAAATTTAAATAAAAATAACAAATAGGCGTAATAAAACCAACACATAAAGATTGATCAATTTTATTAAACTATAATTTCTTGTAAAATCAATTATAAAATATAAGGAGTTTTATCTAATTAATTTTATTTTAGTATCAAATTTTTAATATTATTTTATTCGTATTAATTGGTTTGGTTCAACATAATGAAATATAATATTGGTGAATACGAAATGTAAAATTTTAATCTTGGGGAGTATTTTTTATTATTATTAGTAGCTCCAATTTAACTTAGAAAGTGAATTAAAAAATAATAAGTTTAAATTTGTTTCTTATCACTCAAAATAATTATCATCAATTTATTTGAAAATATAATATGGTATATACTAATATTTCAATGACAAAAACATAAATAATATTATGAACTTAATATTTTTTTAGTTAAATGTAAATTATATATTTACCTCTAAAAATGTATTTCTACACATGTATTGCACGTCATACTTTTTAATATATATATATATATATATATATATATATATATATATATAGGGTAAATTACATTTACCTCTCTTGAGATTTGGCATAATTATAAATACTCCATCGTTGTTTAGGAAATTATAAATATCATCTGATTTTAATGGTCATCTAACAATGAGCCCACTCAGAATCTTTTAGATAAAATAGAATTTTAATTTTTAATCGGTGATGTTAGTAGTTTTGAATTTTTACTGAACTTTATATTTTCAAGCACATACAACATATTTCTACTTACCAAAGTTTATATATGTATGATGATTACTTTTAAATAATTATGACATTCTATTAAATATATAAAATCATATTTTATATATATCCAACCTTGTATAAAAATATAAAAATTACTTAAATGTATTGTTTGTATTATATATAATCTATCTTCCATAGGAAACTATTAAAGTACGTACATTTAAAATGATCTTACTTATTAGAAAAATAAAATATAAACTAAGAATGTATACTTACTTTTAATGTGTTAAAAGAAATTGGTGATCAGAGAAGTCATAATAGAAATTATGAAATATTATGTTAATTTCTAACAATAAACATATATGTATACACATATTATCTCATGTCATTTTAATCATAAAAAAAATAATAAATCAAGGATACAAAATAAAAAAAAAATTATACATCTTTTAAGCTTTAAGATAAAATCAAAAATGAAAATTGAAAATAAAATTTAAGATATGTTAAGGAATTGAATTAATCTTTGTATTTATTATTAATGTAACATATGTGTACAAAATTTTAAATTGAAATAGAATATACATAATACAAAAAATTTTAAATTCCAAAAAAAACAGGACCATGAATGGATGTAAAGATTTACAAAGCATATGATCATAAATCTAGTATAATCATATCTAGATAGTTCGAGAAACTAATTACAATAAAATTAAAATTTGGTGATTCTTTTCATCTTGTAAAATCTTATTAGTAGACAAAAAAAATCTGAAATAGAATGACAAAATTAAACTATGAAATAAAAATTTAATGGATAAAATCTATATATAAAAGTTTTGGTATATAAAAAAATACAAAATGGTTAATATTAAACAAAATGTGCCTATTAACACTAACTAAGTATATTCTTTTGTAGGAAAACCAAAGCCAAAAACAAAAATACGAATACAATCTGAAAGAAAAAATAATAACATTAAACTCTAAAATAAATCTAAAATATAGAAAACTATGGTGTATATGATTAAAAGTGGTGAATATTTAAACAGAAGTAAAAATTAAATAGCAGATTAAGCACAATCATACTAATAAATATTAAATGAAATACGTATCTATTAATACTAAATAAATATGTTACATCTTGTAGAAAAACATAAAAAAATAGAATGAAATAGAAAAAAGGAAAAGAGAAATAAATTGTAAAACGTTTAATGGATAAAACTATAATATGTATAAATATATTGGTGTATAAAAAGATATAAAAAAATAAATATCTAGAAACTAAAAATTAAATTAAGTAGAATCATACAAATAAATGTTAAAACAAAACATATACCATTAACACTAAATAAATCTCTTCATTTTTTACCAAATCAAAGAAAATTAAAAATATAATTTAGAAATAAAATTGCAGATAAAATTTCAGATAAATACAAAATAAATGTTAAAACAAAACATATACCATTAACTTAATATTGCAGATAAAATTTCAGATAAATACAAATTGGGCCTATATATTTCTAACTAATAAGATTTTTTCTTCATAATTAAAAATAATTAATTATAATCTTAGAGATAAGATTTCATGTAAATACAAAATAAATATTTAATATATACTTATCAAAAATATTAACCTCAAGATATATATAGATCCTAACTAATTTCCATTTATCTTAAACGAATACATATTTTAGGATTTTATTTTGTTTTTTCATTACTAAAAAATTCTTTTATTGGTTAAAAACTTTATAAACTTTAAATTAATTAAAACTTCATTGTATTTATCTAGATAATTTTAGTTATAGCTATGATGAAATTAAAAATCAAGTTAAAGAAAAAAAATAATATATATATATATATATATATATATATACAATATAATTAAAAGAACTACAGATGAGGAATAATTAATAACTGACAATTTATATATATACATATATATATATATATATATGTTGTTTATGTATAGAAAATAACAAACATATAGGAATAACAAATTAACATGTGTGAATTGAAAAATATATAAAATTAAAAAAGAAAAATACGTTGGAGTTAAATAAAAATATTTAAATGGAAAATCATTACTCATGGAATTAAAAAATATATTATTTGGTTATTAGATTTTGGATAAATATAAATTTATACAAATATGATGGAGACCATGATCATTAGGCAAGTTTAAAATAAATGCAAATTAAATTTATATTATAATATTAATATTGTATTATCAAATAAACTGACTCCTAGAATAAAAGATAGGGGAAATTAATTAAAAAATGTAAAAAAAAACAACAATTGCACAATTAGAGTGAAATTCAAGTTTTTAAAAAATTAGGCAGCACCGCGTTCAATTTTTTTTGAAAAAAATTAATAGGCCCAATTTTTGTTGCAGCACCGCGGTCAAAAATCACGGTGCTGCAAAAATCTATTAAAAAAATTAAATTTATTAAATTTAACATATAATAATAAATTTAATATTTTTATTAATATTGTGTACAAAAAATTAATAATGCAATATTTTATCATTATTAATATCGTGTACAAAAAATTAGAAATAATTATATTGTATGATTTTAGTAAAATAATGATACCAAACAATTTTTTTTAAAATAATTATTATTAGGATGTATTTTTATACTAAAAACTATTTTAATTTAATAATAAATTGTAATATTGTTATTAATATTCTATATAATATTGTCTGTTCATTCATATTGTGTATAAAAATTGACAATAATTATAATGTGAGAAAGTCTCATATTATAATTAGGGATAATTATACTTTCCTCTCCTGAGATTTGATGTAATTATATAGGCTCTCTATGATTTAGAAAATTACATCTAGAACCCTAAAGTTTATTTTCGTCTAACAAATAAGTCTCTCCGTTAGTCAAAATTCACTAATTTTTATCCTTTGAACCTGTGCATTTTTTGGACGCATCATCTTATAGTTTTTGTCAATTTTTGTACACAATATTAATGAACAAACAATATTACTTTTCTTAATTTTTTATATAGAGTATTAATAAAAATATTATAATTTATTATTAAATTAAATTTTTCTTAAAATAAAATACATCTAATAATAATTATTCTTAAAAAAAATTTGCTTGGTTACATTATTTTACTAAAATCATATAATATAATTATTGTTAATTTTTTATACACAATATTAATAATAATACAATATTAAATTGTTAAATTTTTATACACAATATTAATAAAATTTAAATTTATTATTATATATTAAATTTAATTTTTTTAATAGGTTTTTGCAGCACCGCGATGATAATTTGGCCCAAATCAGCCTGCAAAAGCAGGCTGCTTTTTATATTGTTTTTTTTTTAAAAAAAACTTGCAGCACCACGATTACTGAACGCGGTGCTGCCTATTTTTTTAAAATTTTGGATTTCACTCCATTTGAGTAATTTTTATTTTTTTTTTACATTTTCTAATTAATTTTCCCTAAAAGATAACTACAAATTAATATTATATCATTGGAGTTACTATTCCGGATAAATACAATATAGATATTTTATCAAAATAATAATTAAAAATTTAAAAATAAGCTTTTGGATATATAAAAATTAATATTTAACATATTTAAGTTAAATAAAATTGTGTTTGGATAAGCACAATATAGAAATTTTCATCCATCTTTTTATTAAAAATAATAATTGAAATTTTAAGAATAAATTTTGGATAAATACAAAATAAATATTTTAAGTGATAAGATTTGTATCAATAGAAAATCAATATTTAATATATTTAAATGAAATAAAATCACCAACCAATGAAATTTTTTCTAGTGAATAAAAAAATTCAAATTACCAAAAATTAATATTCGGTCAAAATTGGCTCAATTTTGGTCAATCATCGTTCTGCTATATATATAGATATCCTAATATTTCAATGACAGAAACATAAATAATACTATAAACTTAATATTTTTTGTAGTTGATCGTAAATGATATATGTACTTCTAAAAATATATTTTATATGTGCATTTTACGACATACTTTCTAATATAGTATTCATCCAACTTGTTCGGATAAATATTCATAATTACAAAAAAAAAAAAAATCAATTATTTCGAACAAATGCAGAACAAAAATTCGAACACCAAGATGGTAAGAAACTAAACATTTATAGCAGACAACGAAGATCTTATACAACAACCCTTGAATTGCATTTGCTTTCTGGTAAAAAAATTCACTAGGAAGTAATAAAGAATAATCAATAATTGCAAAATAGACTAACTACCATTAATAAACATTATCAACTCCTGTGATCACCGCATCTCCCCTTTTACAAAGTACTAATAAACAAAAAACTCCCTGAATAAAAAAAAAAAAAAAAGAAGAAGACCAATACGACCTCAATACTTTTAAGAAATAGTGCAACAAGACCCCAACGTAAGAGTCGGTGAGCTTCTTTTTCAAAAGTTTAGGGAGGCTGCATTGCGCTTTCTTTCATTCAAATGGGTTTTTTGCCTATTAGTATATCTTACAGGGGTGAAATGCAATCAACCCCCGACATTAGTCATAAGATTGCTTTTAGAAATCCGAGGTTACTACTGCGTAGGAAGAGTTGTCTGGGGATATCAAACACTGCATCAGATAGGGCTAACAATGGCTCCAGCAGAAAAGACTGATGATTTTCAGTTTTCCTCTCTTTTTCAGCCAGCATTTCTTGCAGTAAAGCTTTGGAAGTGTCAATACCTGCGCAGTTTGATAAGTACTATGTTAAGAAGTATAAGTAATTCATTTTTTCTCTAGTAACATAGTATTTTAATGTAATATACGATTGTAGAATTCTGTGCAGAGCATCAAAAGTAAATAATTGTGGCGAATATCGATCAATTAGCCATGAGTAAACAACTGTTATTAATTAACACATTAGTCATAGCTAAAGACCATAAAAATGTGTTTGCCAAAGTTTGAGCTATGGGAAATGTTGATTACCCGCGTTCCAAATTTCACGTTTTTGCGTTGTTTTTATTTAACTCTAGTAAATAATATTGAATTATTATAATTTTTAAGTTATAGTCATTTCTAATGCAGAGAATATGTACAGTGAAGTTGCTTGCCTGAGAGGTAGCCCCCATGGACGTAGCCATTAAATTTCTCACTCGTATGCTCGCCTGTGAAAAATATCCTTCCCACTGGTGCCTGCAAAGAAAATTTATACCTAGTTTTAGGCACAACCAAAAACACCATACCAATGTTTTGTATCGGGATCATATATATGATGCAAACCTTAATGTCATCGACGAGCTTACGATCAACGTAAACTGGGTAGTTACTATAGCTGCCCTGTTGGAAGCGGTTGTTCCACCAACGCGGTACAAGAATGTCCACGGCGTCTGGAATGTCATGTCCAAACATGTTTCTCAACACTTCCATTGCTTCTCTCATGGTTTCTTCATCGGATTGTGCTTTGATCCGCTTAGATTCTCCATTCGTCAAAGTCACAACGAGGATGTTTGAACCCGGGTACGCATTCTCCATATGCTAATCATAGACAAATATGAATCAGTCACCCTATATATCCATGACTTTAGGTTTTCTTGCCATTTTTGTTGCGATCAAAATGTCTTTTTGGATTATGAATTATAATTATATATTATTTAGAATTTTCTGAAATATTTTTATGAGCTAATATACCCTACGGATTATTTTCTTTGCCCACCCTCAAATTTTTTTCTTACATTTTTTCAATTTTTTTTAAACAAATCAACAAGGGTGAAATAGCAAATTCCACCTCACCCTTAAAGAGCTACATAATTATTTTTTTATAAAAAAAAATATTTGTAATTTATCAAACAACGATGAGGTATTCGTAATTATGTAAAATCTAATGAAAAATAGATACAATTTATCCATAATTATATTATGATAAAAAATACGAATATTATTGTCATAAAAATTATCTTTCATTGCACGAGTGTGTTTAGCTGAAATGCCTAATCATTGTCATGATTAAGGCAAATAAAGTAGGATGTAAAGCAAATAACAATGGTAAGAACCTGCCAAAACGTGTAGTATCCTCTTCGTTCATGGGCGTAGATGAAGAACTCTTTGTCAGGTCCACACGGCCAAAATTTGTGGGGAAAATTGAGGAAAACCTTTGTGTAGACCATGATGTCGATGTTTGATATTGCCTCAGTTTTCCACCTCTGTTGCACAAATTTTGCATTGCATTAGTGTGTGTTTCAAACATGTAAATAGCATCAACTGAATTTTCTGTTCCAAATTCTGTCACGTTTTTGTTTTTTATTCATATGTACACACATTACGCGTAAAAATGGATAGGTTTTCGTGTACATGTTGATGGAATAGAAAAATAAAGTAAAATTTGAAATATGTTAAGGTTGTAAGAGATGTACGGGCAAGGGTGGTGAGAAGTAGATGAGGTTGCTCTGCAGGACGCCGATGCTAGGAGACAAAATCACATACTGGGCTTCGTAAATGCAGCCATCTTCAGTTTTTACTGTTACACCGTTCTCACAGTGTTGTAATTCCCGAACGACCTGCTCGCAGTTTAATGAAAACAATCGATCAATGATTTGAAAAGTTTTATCAAAACCAAATTTTGATAAATTTATCGTGTGATTGGTTATTTTTTTTAAACTGTATCTTTGTACTGCTGGGTGAGGTCCGACTTAGACTAAAATTTTCCATCAATTAATCCCAGAATTATGTCACCACAGCTAGCTAGAAGGGAATTTAAATTCTCAGGGTCCATGCATGCATATTATTTCCATAAGAAAAGTCGAGCTGTTGAGAAATTATTATATATAATAATGGAATTGGGAAAATATTTTAAATAATATCAAAAATAAAAGAAAATAGTGCTGTTTAAAATTAGAATTGGCCCAACGATTGTATAATTGGTCATAAAATAATTAATTTTAGAAAAAAAGGTGTTGCATTTGAATTTAATATATTACGAATGATTATGCAAACACGGAGTGTAGTCGAAATTCCAAAAATAACTTATTCTTAAAATAGTGAAAAAATTAAAAACAACTTAATGGATATAATGGAAAATTAGATCAAAAGTAATTGCGGTAAAATTATTTGTAGCTTTTATCAAAATCATGTTTTAATAAAAATTTAATCCTAAAACCAACTAATGGAAAAGGGGCCAAATTTCCCAAAAAAAAAAAAAAAAAAAAAAAAGGCCGCATTTACATCTAAATTACGCAAATTTGGCTTTTTAAAAAATAGTAGGGGAAACAAACATTAAATTTAGGGTTAATTAGGCGTTAATGTACGTGAAAAAGTATATTTTTATCCTTATAATAATAGTTGGTTAGAAAAAAATATAGATTTCATTTTAAACTTTTGTTAATATGAGCAAACTCGGTGAAGTTTTACTAATGGGTGGATCTATTTGTTAGGTAGAAACAAACCTCCTGGAGATTATATATAATTTTCCGAACAATAAAAAATTTATATGTAATTACACCAAACTTCATAAAAGGACCGTGTCATTATTGCTGAAATTTATGGGATTTGAATACTAATACTAGCTAGTATATTGAGTGACTTATTCAACCAGATGAATTTGTAGTGATATGATGATGGCAAAATAAAATTAAAGTCAATGATCTAACTTATTAAAAAGTATTGGTTTAAATTACTTTTTTAGGTTCCACGAACAAGTTTGAGGTGGTTGGTTCGAGTTTCATCCAACGTGTGGGTATTATAACAACACAGGCAAAAATTATGTAAATTTTTTTTCAGTTGTGTAATAATTATAAGAGTTTTAAATTTATGGAGTTTATACAGATTCTATACTCAGTATAACAATTATAAATTTAGGGTAATGTTTATTTTAAATAAAAAAATTATAATAATTCAGATTATATTTAGGAGAATAATTGTAATAAAGATATTTTAATGGTATAAATAATAAGGGTATTTTTTGTCATAAAAAATTAGTGTATATCATGAGGGGCCATTTTGTTACGTTTTATAGTTCAGGGGTGCAAATGCTATGCATAGTTCAGGAGTGCAAAATGTATTTAACCCAAATAAAAATATACATAATAACATTCTATATTAAATTATGTGGATGGGTTATTTGTACTATTAAATTTTACCACAAACTTGCATGGAAATAAACATAAGCTGTATGTATTAGTACTGAAATAAATGATTAATAAATTTTGCTTCAGAATGAGGTCTAACTCAATTGGCGAAACTAAGGCATCATAATTTTATAGGCCATGGGTTCGAATTTCCCTAGGTGCTTGTGACGTTGTCTGATGTATAGTAAGGATTGGTCTACTGCATTGTAGGAATTATTGTTTACTGTAATAGTAGGTGCTCTTGTTTAGCAAGATATGATTATTGTAATAGTTTTTGTATTAATATCGATATCATTAATAATTATACTTATAATTAATTTATTTTAATTAATAATAATTCATCGCTCTTACCTAAAAAGAAAATATTCTTCAGAAGTGGTATTGGCTTGCGAAAACCTTGGCAGAGGAAGCTGCATGGAAATACGCCCAAGAACATGGGATGAACTTGGTTGCTCTAAACCCCGGACTTGTGGTCGGTCCTCTCCTTCAGCCAACTCTCAATACTTCTTCTCACTTTATTCTCCACATTCTCAGAGGTAACTATTAAAATTTTAGAGTAAATTATATTGACACTTAATTACATAAGTACTTCCTGTTATTAATTTGTAAAATTATAGGTATACTTTTTAGAAAAAAATGTTTGTGTAATTTATATTCTTAAGAGGAGTTTGTGTTAATGTAATGTAATCATAGGGGGTGTATGTGTAAAATTATAGGTACACTCCGAAAGGGGGTTTGTGTTAATATAATGTACCTTAAAGGGTGTATGCGCATAGGAAGTGTACTTGTAATTACAGTTCTAACTTTAATTGGGTACTTGTAATTTCGAAAGGGCGAGGCATATTTGTGTAATTAATCTAACTTTAGGGGGTGTCTATATAATTTACTCTAAACCTTATGTAATAACTAAATTTCATAGGCCAAAATTCAGACTTAATTACTCCACAATATGGTGTTTTTTATTAATCACATCATTTCATTTTGCTTTGTGGATTTTAAATAGGGATAATTGCATTCACACCCCTTGACCTATGGTCTAATTACCTAAATCACTTTTTGTTTTTTTCATAATTACATAAACTACCCTCAATAGCCAAAAATAAGGATAGTTTGTGTAATGATGCTAACATTTTTAGGAGGTGTGTGTGTAAGTTTTTATAAGAATAAGGGGTGATTTGTGTAAGTAATAATGATATATGGGTAGTGTATGTGTAATTATCTAAAATATAGAGATGGTTTGTGTAAATAAACCATAGATCCAGGGGTGTGAATGTAATTATTCATTTTAAAATATTTTGACAGGAAATGAACTATTTTCGAATTATCAGTTCGTGGATGTTAGAGATGTTGCTCATGCACATATTCTGGCATTTGAGAATCCTTCTGCGACTGGAAGATACATTTTGGTCGGAGCTTCGATAACTCATTCGAAAGCTCAACAGATATTGCAGAAGCTTTTCCCTTCTCTCAACCTTCCTGATCACAAGTAAGTTTTTAGTACTTAAAACGAATCGAATCTTATTATACTAGTTTTCGTTGCACAGGGTTTCCGCGAACATAATAAAAAAATCATTGTAAGAGATGATAAAAAATTATGAAAAGAATAAATTATAATAAATGTGAAGAATTAAGGTGAGAGAGGAATGTGGAGTAGTAGGTAGTTAAGAAAAAGTAATCATTATGAAATTATTAAAAAATATTAAAATTGCTATATTGACCGATTTTTTTAAAGGGAATAAATGAAATGAAGGATGAATTTGGGCATTCTAAAGTTGGTACACCAAATAAATTTATAATAGTACAGATATTAGACTACAAGAATTTGTGTTTTGTTACGAAATAAATTGGATAAATTACAACGAGGTCTCCCAAAATTCGACATAATTACAAATACCTCTCGTTGTTTAAGAAATTGTCAGTACTTCCTAATGTTCGATAAAATTATGTAATCATTGAATGGAGGCTGATAAGCTTAAATCTAAATGGCTAGACCTGTATGCTACAAAAGCTACCACGTCCAATCTCTGCATCCATTTGGTAAAAATTCCCAATTTCCATAAAATCCCAAATTGCTTTGGTGGATCCATTTGAAGTACAAAAATTGTCACAAAATCGTAAATGTGCTGATTAATTTACCAGCGCCTTACTTACAGGATGACAGTCGTTGATGAATCCTAATGTATAGGATTAAAATTGTCACAAAATCATAAATGTGATGACTAAACTACAAATGTCTTACTTACAGAATGAAAATCGCTAGTCGCCTTCCAATGTATTGGACTAAAATTGCAATTTTGTCATATTTATGTTAATGCATTTTGTTAGTTGTACTTTCTTTGAAGTGCAGTAGTGGTGTAGGGGATCCAGCATTCCAGGTATCGAAGAAGAAAGCAGAAAGTTTGGGCATCAAATTCATGCCTCTGGAGGTGGGTCTCAAGGATGCAGAAAAACTTCCTCAAGTTCTAATAGGACGACTTTGAAAAGAAGCCTTTCTTCAAGAACGATTCTTAAAGTACTATACTGCGATTATGTAATTAAGCATCCTTTTTTTTTTTAATAAATAAGAGACCAAGAAGACTATTTTGATTTCTTGGGGGCAATTTTTTGTTAAATTACAGGTACACCATCTAAATCTCTTAGTGTAATTTATTTCAAGGAATATTTGTGTAAAATTTTGCAACTAAATAAGGGGTGTATCGTTAAGGGTAAAATACACTTTGCTCCCTTGAACTATACTTGATGTAACATTTATCCCCTAAACTAGCAAATGTAACACTTACCCCTATAATTAAATTTTTGGATTATCTTTGAATTAAAGAAAAGCCATCATGCCTGATCGTAAAAGTAATCATAGAGCCATATGTTAGGATGTCAAAGACGGCTCTGTATTTCGATGTCACGGTGAAGCTGATGCTCAACCTGTGATGGTATAAACATGAGACAAAATAAATTTTAGGAATAATTACGCTGACCTCCCTGTTACTATGGGAATATACAAATCCCCCTCTATTACTATGAAAATTACATAAACCTACTTGTTGGTTTATTACCATTACGAATTAGCCCCTCGAATAGTCAAGCTAACGGTCAATATTGATTTCAATTCAAATATTTATGTAACCTTCCTATATTTATAATCAGGCCTGGCAAAAGACTCATCGCCTTCCTTCTCCATCAAACTTTCCTTTCATACCATAAGAACCATTCCCCCTTCCACAAGAGCCACGGTGAGAAATCTATCGGTGGTCGTGACTGATTTTCAGACTTTGAAGGCTCACAAATAAATTCACCCTCAAGGATATTTTTTCAGCAAAATTTATAAAAATCCCACCAAGGGCAAAAATAGGAAGATTAAATAAATATTTAGATTGAAATTAGCATCGACCGCTAGTTTGACTAATGGAAGCGCAATTTTGCAATGGTAATAAACCAACAAAGTAGGTTTATGTAATTTTCATTGTAAGAGAGGGAATTTGTATATTCCCATAGTAATAGGGGAGATCAGTGTAATTATTCCTAAGTTTTATTCATTGAGGGGTAATATAGAACCACCACACTAAAATGAAGAATAGGTTATTTATAACAATACAACCTCACACTAATTTGGTAAGTCAATCTTTACCTTTTTTCTTTAGCTTCTTCCTTCTCAATACCTTCATTTCCTGAAATGTCAACCTTGCCTCTTAAATCTGGACTCCTTTTTGGACTTTGTTCATTTGAGTCATTCTGCTAGTAACCAATACATTCGAACCTGGACAGTTACCTATATGAATTAATAGATCAAGAAATCACACTAAAAATATAAAGTTAAAAATATAGAGAATAACATTTATTTTAAATTTAGAAGCTAATGAAGAATGCAAACAATATTTTGACAAATTTTAAAAATTAATAGTAAAATATGATTAGAATCATTATAGGATACTTCAACAAATTAATATTGATACTATGGATATGTCTAATTAGAGTGATTTTTTATAAAAAAAAAATATTAATAAATGATTAGTTTAAAATTATTGCCCATCAACAAATTTAACAAAATGAATTTAGGATATGGCAGTAAAATAAAAATATATAACATTTCACAAAAATAATATGACAAACACAAAATAAAATAAAAAATAGAAAATATAATATGATCAATTTTATAAAATTGGAATTTCTTATCAAAAATCTAAAAATACAGGGCTTCGCTAATTTTATTTTAATATTGAATATTTTATATATTATATTTTAATTTTTTATTAATTTGTTCTAATAAAAAATTATTAAACATAATAATTATTATATATGAAATGCAAAAAATTAATTTTAAGGAAATAAATATTTTATTTATATCAATTAAATTTGAAATTGAGTTACAAATAACAAATTAAATGGTTTCCTCATCAATTAAAATAATTATTATCAATTTTTTAAAAATATTTATTATACACTAATAATTTAATAATAAAAATATAAATAAATTATGAGTGTAATAACTTGAGTAACTAATAAATTCTATATTCACATCTAATAATATATTTCTGCATGTGCATTACACGTGATACTTCCTAGTACAATAAAATTTAAATAAAAATAACAAATAGGCGTAATAAAACCAACACATAAAGATTGATCAATTTTATTAAACTATAATTTCTTCTAAAATCAATTATAAAATATAAGGAGTTTTATCTAATTAATTTTATTTTAGTATCAAATTTTTAATATTATTTTATTCGTATTAATTGGTTTGGTTCAACATAATGAAATATAATATTGGTGAATACGAAATGTAAAATTTTAATCTTGGGAGTATTTTTTATTATTATTTAGTAGCTCCAATTTAACTTAGAAAGTGAATTAAAAAATAATAAGTTTAAATTTGTTCTTATCACTCAAAATAATTATCATCAATTTATTTGAAAATATAATATGGTATATACTAATATTTCAATGACAAAAACATAAATAATATTATGAACTTAATATTTTTTTAGTTAAATGTAAATGATATATTTACCTCTAAAAATGTATTTCTACACATGTATTGCACGTCATACTTTTTAATATATATATATATATATATATATATATATATATATAGGGTAAATTACATTTACCTCTCTTGAGATTTGGCATAATTATAAATACTCCATCGTTGTTTAGGAAATTATAAATATCATCCTGATTTTAATGGTCATCTAACAATGAGCCCTCAGAATCTTTTACATAAAATAAATTTTTTTTTTAATCGGTGATGTTAGTAGTTTTGAATTTTTACTGAACTTTATATTTTCAGGCACATACAACATATTTCTACTTACCAAAGTTTATATATGTATGATGATTACTTTTAAATAATTATGACATTCTATTAAATATATAATATCATATTTTATAGATATCCAACCTTGTATAAAAATATAAAAATTACCTAAAAAAAAAATATTCTTCAGAAGTGGTATTGGCTTGCGAAAACCTTGGCAAAGGAAGCTGCATGGAAATACGCCCAAGAACATGGGATGAACTTGGTTGCTCTAAACCCCGGACTTGTGGTTGGTCCTCTCCTTCAGCCAACTCTCAATACTTCTTTTCACTTTATTCTCCACATTCTCAGAGGTAACTATTAAAATTTTAGAGTAAATTATATTGACACTTAATTACATAAGTAGTTCCTGTTATTAATTTGTAAAATTATAGGTATACTTTTTAGAAAAAAATGTTAGTGTAATTTATATTCTTAAGAGGAGTTTGTGTTAATGTAATGTAATCATAGGGGGTGTATGTGTAAAATTATAGGTACCCTCCGAAAGGGGGTTTGTGTTAATATAATGTACCTTAAAGGGTGTATGCGCAAAAATTTTTCTACTGATAGGAAGTGTACTTGTAATTACAGTTCTAACTTCAATTGGGTACTTGTAATTTCGAAAGGGCGAGGCATATTTGTGTAATTAATCTAACTTTAGGGGGTGTCTATATAATTTACTCTAAACCTTATGTAATAACTAAATTTCATAGGCCAAAATTCAGACTTAATTACTCCACAATATGGTGTTTTTTATTAATCACATCATTTGATTTTGCTTTGTGGATTTTAAATAGGGATAATTGCATTCACACCCTTGACCTATGGTCTAATTACCTTAATCACTTTTGTTTTTTTTCATAATTACATAAACTACCCTTGATAGCCAAAAAATAAGGATAGTTTGTGTAATGATGCCAACATTTTTAGGAGGTGTGTGTGTAAGTTTTTATAAGAATAAGGGGTGATTTGTGTAAGTAATAATGATATATGGGTAGTGTATGTGTAATTATCTAAAATATAGAGATGGTTTGTGTAAATAAACCATAGATCCAGGGGTGTGAATGTAATTATTCATTTTAAAATATTTTGACAGGAAATGAACTATTTCCGAATTATCAGTTCGTGAATGTTAGAGATGTTGCTCATGCACATATTCTGGCATTTGAGAATCCTTCTGCGGCTGGAAGATACATTTTGGTCGGAGCTTCGATAACTCATTCGAAAGCTCAACAGATATTGCAGAAGCTTTTCCCTTCTCTCAACCTTCCTGACCACAAGTAAGTTTTTAGTACTTAAAACGGATCGAATCTTATTATACTAGTTTTCGTTGCACGCGGTTTCCGCGAACATAATAAAAAAATCATTGTAAGATATGATAAAAAAATTATGAAAAGAATAAATTATAATAAATGTGAAGAATTAAGGTGAGAGAGGAATGTGGAATAGTAGGTAGTTAAGAAAAAGTAATAATTATGAAATTATTAAAAAATATTAAAATTGCTATATTGACCAAATTTTTTTAAAGGGAATAAATGAAATGAATGGTGAATTTGGGTATTCTAAAGTTGGTACACCAAATAAATTTATAATAGTACAGATATTAGACTACAAGAATTTGTGTTTTGTTACGTAACAAATTGGATAAATTACAACGAGCTCTCCCAAAATTCGACATAATTACAAATACCTCTCGTTGTTTAAGAAATTGTCAGTACTTCCTAATGTTCGATAAAATTATGTAATCATTGAATGGAGGCTGATAAGCTTAAATCTAAATGGCTAGACCTGTATGCTACAAAAGCTACCACGTCCAATCTCTGCATCCATTTGGTAAAAATTCCCAATTTCCATAAAATCCCAAATTGCTTTGGTGGATCCATTTGAAGTACAAAAATTGTCACAAAATCGTAAATGTGCTGACTAATTTACCAGTGCCTTACTTACAGGATGACAGTCGTTGATGAATCCTAATGTATAGGATTAAAATTGTCACAAAATCATAAATGTGATGACTAAACTACAAATGTCTTACTTACAGAATGAAAATCGCCGGTCGCCTTCCAATGTATTTGACTAAAATTGCAATTTTGTCATATTTATGTTAATGCATTTTGTTGGTTGTACTTTCTTTGAAGTGCAGTAGTGGTGTAGGGGATCCAATTTCATACATAATCTCCTTTAACTTGGACCGATTTCTAAGTTCCATTCACTAGAGAAAATCATGCTACTTATTATATTACACTTAATTACTTAATAACAGAAAGTATTAATAATAATTATTTATTTTAAGTTACATTATCATGAAAGTCAAAGTCAACGTTTCTTCTAGCATGGCTGATTTTTCCACTATCAACCCTCACTTTAATGCTACAATGTGATTGCTCTGCTCAAAAGGGGAAAAACTACATCTTAATAGCATTTCTACTAAGTTATCCTCACAACCAATCCCTTTTCCTTCCACTTAGCAAATAGAATCTCAGCAGGTAAGATAAATAAAGTTCACATAATCTTTTGAATCCTTTCCAAATGCTAAGTTCTCCAGAAGCCCCTGATCAGCTAAACCATCAAAGACTAAACACATGAATACAATAGCTACTAACTACTCTGTAAAGAAAATGATTATATTCCATACGCTAATTGTCTAATGTGAAACTGAAGAAAGGTTGAGGTTTTCACATAAGATTAAGTTAAATCGCTATCGTTATTCTGGAAAGACACACATCATTAATATTCGCCGGACCAGAAAATCACAGTGATCTAAATCTAAACATGACTGACCTTCTTTTCCCTTGCGAGTTCTACTTCCAAACTTCCCTCTACCAAGAGGCTTTCCTATGTCGAATCCACCCTGTTGTTGTGCTGTCTGATGAAGCCTAAAGGAAAAAGCAAAGTGAAAGTTGGATATCCGAGCAGATCCAAAGCATGCACACACATGAAGGGAGCATATTGCACATACAACCAAATTACATAAACTATTTGGCTGTGTAATCTAACTTATAGTGAAGAGAGTAAATATACTACAGAAAACTTCTCTCCTTCCATAAAGATAAACAACAAACAGTAATGTAATATTTTTTATGATAAGAAGAAAATTTAAGTACTAATACACCATCTGACAGCATATAAATAAAGTTAATAGAACTATAAACTCCCAGCTCCCAAGTGCCAATTATCTGCCAGCAAACACAGTTTCAAGATGTGATCTCAACAATTTAACTTACAGTCTTCTTATTGCAAAGAATTGTAATTTTTCACAAGTACATTCTGTAAACTCCAACAGACGCTAAACCCCTAAAACCAATCATTATCAACCCAAATCCCTTAAACTAAAATCCAATTTCAGGAATTGCATGACAATTATTGGAACTACAATCCATATGTATCTTCGAATCAAATGCAACGAACAAATAATCAAATACTATCATCCCAATCTGCATTTCCAAGATCGTCATAATAGGAAACCACAAGGGGGAAAAGAAGATGAAGAAGATACCAACAGCAAAGAGGAGATTAAAATACGAAAAAGAAAAAGAAGAAGAAGAAGAACGTTCAATGGAAATCATATTCCAAAGAGATCATAATAAAGAAAGTGACAATAACTCTTTCAAATTTCCAGAACCAAAATCATAAAAAACAAAACCCAAAACTTTCAGAATAAAGTTGTAGATATTTACCGCGCAGGTTGATCTTTATACCTTGTCTTCTTCTTCAGACTCTGCCGCGATCCACATTCTCCGAAAATGCACGCACTCAAATGTGTGAGAAATGGAGTTGAGAGGTGAGGGAAACTTGCAGGAAGGAATGCATGAATGAATCCCCTTCACAGAAAATTTGATTTTAAATTGAAGTAGAAGGAATATAAATAGGGGTCTTTTTGTCTTTAAACGGTCATATTTCAACACAAGAGGGTCGCACACGTGGCATTTCATTCGTTCCTCAACTTTTATTTTGAATTTTTGAACACTCTTTTATAAATTATAACAATTTTTTTTTAAAATTTGATATAATTATAATACTCTTTAATACTTAAAAAATTATAAATACTCTTTAAAATTAATGGTCATATAACAAAGACCTATCGTGACAGTCTATTGCAGGGGATATTTGTTATACGACTATTGATTTTAGAGGGGTATTTATATTTTTTTTAAAACAATATAAATGTGTGAATATTTTATATAATCTCTATAATAATACACAACTTTAAAACGAATAGCATTAATATAATACTATACCATAATATACCGAAGATAAAATAATACTATACTAAGTGCAACATAAGATTAAATATACAATAGTGAGAATTTCTTTAGTGTTTATTACTATTGTGAGAAGACCTTCGTATCATTGTTGTGGTTCTCTTTTCAATAATAAATTAGATGACTAATTATTATATTTACACCCTTGATTTATGGCGTATTTACACAAACTACCCCTACCTTTTGCATAATTGCATTAACCACCCCTAATAGTCAAAGAATAAGGGTAGTATGTAATGATGTTGATATTTTGAACAGTGTATGTTTAATTTTTCAAAACATAGTATTTGTGGAAATAATTTTGATATTTCTAGTGGTGGATGTGTAATTATGAAAAGGACGTGAGTGATCTCTATGAACAAGCCATAGGTTAAACGATGTAAATGTAATTATTTCTAAAAAAGAATTAGTTGTAAGAACCAAATTCTATCAAAATAGAAAAGTATTTTTTTTAATGGGAAATTAGAATTTCATTCAACCGCAATTTCGGCGAAAAGCAGCGCAAAAATAGCCAGTTTAGTATTCCTAATTTTTCTAAATTACGTAGAAAATGAATAATATATTTTAAATATAAATAAGCAAATAAATTTTAGCGCTAATTTGCTAGGAACAATTTAAATATCCTTTTAAAAAAATGATTTACCTGGGCACTGTGAAATTTAAAATGAATAACATATGAGTAAAATTTAAATATATACTATCTAAACTTCAAAACATAAAATAAAGAATAAATATTAGAAAATTCCAAAGAAAAATCATCAATTTCATTATAGAAGTCCCTTGAAAATTTTAAAATGAGTGATTTCGAACTAATTGATTTTATTTTTAATATTAGTATTAGATAATTCTTTTTTCAAATTGTACTTTTACTTCTTCTTTTTTATCCCAATAATATAACAGAAGTAAATTAATACTAATAAGTCTAATTTAGGTTTATATTGCAATTACATGCAGTATATACTATTTAAAAGAAAAAAATAGTAACAATTTGATCAAAGTAAATAAAGTACTTTGAGGTCATACTAAAGAATATGAAATACAAATGTTCAATTTGAAATCGAACACACTATGTGAGCACCAGCCCAAAAAAATAATATTATATATGAAAATGCACTAAAAACTAGTATAATTGAAAAAGAGTGTACATATTAGTATTTGTAAAGAGTAGTAAGTACAAATACAAGATCTCATGATTAACAAAACTAAATCAAGTATTTAATAATAAAAATATCCACAAATAAAAGCACTAATTTATATATATATATATATATATATATATATAAGTTGAAATTCTGCATCCAATTTCTCATGATTATTATATAATATTTTAATATTAGATAATCTTGTATGCACATAAAACAAATTAAGTTTTTAAAAATACAAAGTACTATTGAATAAGAAATATATTATACCAATTAAATATATATGAATTAATAAGAAATCACACTAAAAATATAAAGTTAAAAATATAGAGAATAACATTTATTTTAAATTTAGAAGCTAATGAAGAATGCAAACAATATTTTGACAAATTTTAAAAATTAATAGTAAAATATGATTAGAATCATTATAGGATACTTCAATACAAATTAATATAGATACTATGGATATGTCTAATTAGAGTGATTTTTTATAAAAAAATATTTAATAAATGATTAGTTTAAAATTATTGCACATCAACAAATTTAACAAAATGAATTTAGGATATGGTAGTAAAAAAAAATATATAACATTTCACAAAATAATATGACAAACACAAAATAAAATAAAAAATAGAAATTATAATATGATCAATTTTATTTTAATATTGAATATTTTATATATTGTATTTTAATTTTTTATTAATTTGTTCTAATAAAAAATTATTAAACATAATAATTATTATATATGAAATGCAAAAATTAATTTTAAGGAAATAAATATTTTATTTATATCAATTAAATTTGAAATTGAGTTACAAATAACAAATTAAATGGTTTCCTCATCAATTAAAATAATTATTATCAATTTTTTAAATATTTATTATACACTAATAATTTAATAATAAAAATATAAAATAAAATTATGAGTGTAATAACTTGAGTACTAATAAATTCTATATTCACTAATAATATATATTTCTGCATGTGCATTACACGTGATACTTCCTAGTAAATTTAAATAAAAATAACAAATAGGTGTAATAAAACCTACACATAAAGATTGATCAATTTTATTAAACTAGAATTTCTTGTAAAATCAATTATAAAATATAAGGAGTTTTATCTAATTAATTTTATTTTAGTATCAAATTAATCATAAAAAATAAATAAATCAAGGATACAAAATAAAAAAAATATTATACATCTTTTAAGCTTTAAGATAAAATCATAAAATGAAAATTGAAAATAAAATTTAAGATATGTTAAGGAATTGAATTAATCTTTGTATTTATTATTAATCTAACATATGTGTACAAAATTTTTAAATTGCAATAGAATATACATAAGAAGAAAATAAAAATTCAAACAATTGTATGTGGCCTTTTTCAAAAAAAGAGTTCAAATTAAACAAACATGAAAAATACATATATTTATATATGAATGTAAAGATTTACAAAGCATATGATCATAAATCTATGATCATAAATCTAGTATAATCATATCTAGATAGTTCGAGAAACTAATTACAATAAAATTAAAATTTGGTGATACTTTTCATCTTGTAAAATCTTATTAGTAGACAAAAAAAAAATCTGAAATAGAATGACGAAATTAAACTATGAAATAAATGATAAAATCTATATATAAAAGTTTTGGTATATAAAAAAATACAAAATGGTTAAATATTAAACGAAATGTGTGCCTATTAACACTAACTAAGTATATTTCTTTTTGTAGGAAAACCAAAGCCAAAAACAAAAATACGAATACAATCTGAAGGAAAAAATAATAACATTAAACTATAAAATAAATCTAAAATATATAGAAAACTATGGTGTATATGATTAAAAGTGGTGAATATTTAAACAGAAGTAAAAATTAAATAGCAGATTAAGCACAATCATACTAATAAATATTAAATGAAATACGTATCTATTAATACTAAATAAAT
The DNA here is from genome assembly GCA_034509725.1 of Sesamum angolense. Taxonomy (NCBI): domain Eukaryota; kingdom Viridiplantae; phylum Streptophyta; class Magnoliopsida; order Lamiales; family Pedaliaceae; genus Sesamum; species Sesamum angolense. The sequence continues at coordinate 9,519,127 of JACGWL010000003.1, forward strand.
ATGTTACATCTTGTAGAAAAACATAAAAAAGTAGAATGAAATAGAAAAAAGGAAAAGAGAAATAAACTGTAAAACGTTTAATGGATAAAACTATAATATGTATAAATATATTGGTGTATAAAAAGATATAAAAAAATAAATATCTAGAAACTAAAAATTAAATTAACTAGAATCATACAAATAAATGTTAAAACAAAACATATACCATTAACACTAAATAAATCTCTTCATTTTTTACCAAATCAAAGAAAATTAAAAATATAATTTAGAAATAAAATTGCAGATAAAATTTCAGATAAATACAAAATAAATGTTAAAACAAAACATATACCATTAACTTAATATTGCAGATAAATTTTCAGATAAATACAAATTGGGCCTATATATTTCTAACTAATAAGATTTTTTCTTGATAATTAAAAATAATTAAATTATAATCTTAGAGATAAGATTTCATGTAAATACAAAATAAATATTTAATATATACTTATCAAAAATATTAACTTCAAGATATATGTAGATCCTAACTAATTTCCATTTATCTTAAACGAATACATATTTTAGGATTATATTTTGTTTTTTCATTACTAAAAAATTCTTTTATTGGTTAAAAACTTTATAAACTTTAAATTAATTAAAACTTCGTTGTAATAGCTATGATGAAATTAAAAATCAAGCTAAAGAAAAATAATATATATATATATATACAATATAATTAAAAGAACTACAGGATGAGGAAATAATTAATAACTGACAATTTATATATATACATATATATATATATTATATTATGTTGTTATGTATAGAAAATAACAAACATATAGGAATAACAAATTAACATGTGTGAATTGAAATATATATATAATTAAAAAAGAAAAATACGTTGGAGTTAAATAAAAATATTTAAATGGAAAAATCATTACTCATGAAATAAAAAAAATATATTATTTGGTTATTAGATTTTGGATAAATATAAATATATACAAATATGATGGAGACCATGATCATTAGGCAAGTTTAAAATAAATACAAATTAAATTTATATATAATATTAATATTGTATTATCAAATAAACTGACTCCTAGAATAAAAGATAGGGGAAATTAATTAAAAAATGTAAAAAAAAAACAACAATTGCACAATTAGAGTGAAATTCAAGTTTTTAAAAAATTAGGCAGCACCGCGTTCAATTTTTTTTGAAAAAAATTAATAGGCCCAATTTTTGTTGCAGCACCACGGTCAAAAATCGCGGTGCTGCAAAAATCTATTAAAAAAATTAAATTTATTAAATTTAACATATAATAATAAATTTAATATTTTTATTAATATTGTGTACAAAAAATTAATAATGCAATATTTTATCATTATTAATATCGTGTACAAAAAATTAGAAATAATTATATTGTATGATTTTAGTAAAATAATGATACCAAACAATTTTTTTTAAAAATAATTATTATTAGGATGTATTTTTATACTAAAAACTATTTTAATTTAATAATAAATTGTAATATTGTTATTAATTCTATATAATATTGTCTGTTCATTAATATTGTGTATAAAAATTCACAATAATTATAATGTGAGAAAGTCTCATATTATAATTAGGGATAATTGTACTTTCCTCTTCTGAGATTTGATGTAATTATATAGACTCTCTATGATTTAGAAAATTACATCTAGAACCCCTAAAGTTTATTTTCGTCTAACAAATAAGTCTCTCCGTTAGTCAAAATTCACTAATTTTTATCCTTTGAACCCGTGCATTTTTTGGATGCATCATCTTATAGTTTTTGTTTTTGTACACAATATTAATGAACAAACAATATTACTTTTCTTAATTTTTTATATAGAGTATTAATAAAAATATTATAATTTATTATTAAATTAAAATTTTCTTAAAATAAAAATACATCCTAATAATAATTATTTAAAAAATTTGCTTGGTTACATTATTTTACTAAAATCATATAATACAATTATTGTTAATTTTTTATACACAATATTAATAAAATATTAAATTTATTATTATATATTAAATTTAATTTTTTTAATAGGTTTTTGCAGCACCGCGATGATAATTTGGCCCAAATCAGCCTGCAAAAGCAGGCTGCTTTTCATATTCTTTTTTTTTAAAAAAAAAAAAACTTGCAGCACCGCGATTACTGAACGCGGTGCTGCCTATTTTTTTAAAATTTTGGATTTCACTCCATTTGAGTAATTTTTATTTTTTTTACATTTTTTAATTAATTTTCCCTAAAAGATAACTACAAATTAATATTATATCATTGGAGTTACGATTCCAGATAAATACAATATAGATATTTTATCAAAATAATAATTAAAAATTTAAAAATAAGCTTTTGGATATATAAAAAATTAATATTTAATATATTTAAGTTAAATAAAATTGTGTTTGGATAAGCACAATATAGATATTTTCATCCATCTTTTTATTAAAAATAATAATTGAAATTTTAAGAATAAATTTTGGATAAATACAAAATAAATATTTTAAGTGATAAGATTTGGATCAATAGAAAATCAATATTTAATATATTTAAATGAAATAAAATCACCAACCAATGAAAATTTTTCTAGTGAATAAAAAAATTCAAATTACCAGAAATTAGTATTCGGTCAAAATTGGCTCAATTTTGGTCAATTATCGTTCTGCTATATATATAGATATCCTAATATTTCAATGACAGAAACATAAATAATACTATAAACTTAATATTTTTTGTAGTTGATCGTAAATGATATATGTACTTCTAAAAATATATTTTTATATGTGCATTACACGACATACTTTCTAATATAGTATTCATCCAACTTGTTCGGATAAATATTCATAATTACAAAAAAAAATCAATTATTTCGAACAAATGCAGAACAAAAATTCGAACACCAAGATGGTAAGAAACTAAACATTTATAGCAGACAACGAAGATCTTATACAACAACCCTTGAATTGCATTTGCTTTCTGGTAAAAAAATTCACTAGGAAGTAATAAAGAATAATCAATAATTGCAAAATAGACTAACTACCATTAATAAACATTATCAACTCCTGTGATCACCGCATCTCCCCTTTTACAAAGTACTAATAAACAAAAAACTCCCTGAATAAAAAAAAAAAAAAAGAAGAAGACCAATACGACCTCAATACTTTTAAGAAATAGCGCAACAAGACCCCAACGTAAGAGTCGGTGAGCTTCTTTTTCAAAAGTTTAGGGAGGCTGCATTGCGCTTTCTTTCATTCAAATGGGTTTTTTGCCTATTAGTATATCTTACAGGGGGTGAAATGCAATCAACCCCCGACATTAGTCATAAGATTGCTTTTAGAAATCCGAGGTTACTACTGCGTAGGAAGAGTTGTCTGGGGATATCAAACACTGCATCAGATAGGGCTAATAATGGCTCCAGCAAAAAAGACTGATGATTTTCAGTTTTCCTCTCTTTTTCAGCCAGCATTTCTTGCAGTAAAGCTTTGGAAGTGTCAATACCTGCACAGTTTGATAAGTACTATGTTAAGAAGTAGAAGTAAATTCATTTTTCTCTAGTAACATAGTATTTCAATGTAATATGCGATTGTAGAATTTTGTGCACAGCATCAAAAGTAAATAAATGTGGTTGATATCGATCAATTAACCATGAGTAAACAACTGTTATTAGTTAACATTAGTCATAGCTAAAGACCATAAAAAAGTGTTTGCCAAAGTTTGAGCTATGGGAAATGTTGATTACCCGCGTTCCAAATTTCACGTTTTTGCGTTGTTTTCATTTAACTCTAGTAAATAATATTGAATTATTATAATTTTTAAGTTATAGTCATTTCTAATGCAGAGAATATGTACGGTGAAGTTGCTTGCCTGAGAGGTAGCCCCCATGGACGTAGCCATTAAATTTCTCACTCGTATGCTCGCCTGTGAAAAATATCCTTCCCACTGGTGCCTGCAAAGAAAATTTATACCTAGTTTTAGGCACAACCAAAAACACCATACCAATGTTTTGTATCGGGATCATATATATGATGCAAACCTTAATGTCATCGACGAGCTTACGATCAACGTAAACTGGGTAGTTATAGCTGCCCTGTTGGAAGCGGTTGTTCCACCAACGCGGTACAAGAATGTCAACGGCGTCTGGAATGTCATGTCCAAACATGTTTCTCAGCACTTCCATTGCTTCTGTCATGGTTTCTTCATCGGATTGTGCTTCGATCCGCTTAGATTCTCCATTCGTCAAAGTCACAACGAGGATGTTTGAACCCGGGTACGCATTCTCCATATGCTAATCATAGACAAATATGAATCACCCTATATATCCATGACTTTAGGTTTTCTTGCCATTTTTGTGGCGAACTGATCAAAATGTCTTTTTGGATTATGAATTATAATTATATATTATTTAGAATTTTCTGAAATTTTTTATGGGCTAATATACCCTACGGATTATTTTCTTTGCCCACCCTCAAATTTTTTTCTTACATTTTTTCAATCTTTTTTAAACAAATCAATAAGGGTGAAATAGCAATTTCCACCTCACCCTTAAAGAGTTGCATAATTATTTTTTTATTATAAAAAAAATATTTGTAATTTATCAAACAACGATGAGGTATTCGTAATTATGTTAAATTTAATGAAAGATAGATACATTTATCCATAATTATATTATGATAAAAAATACGAATATTATTGTCATAAAAATTATCTTTCATTGCACGAGTGTGTTTAGCTGAAATGCCTAATCATTGTCATGATTAAGGCAAATAAAGTAGGATGTAAAGCAAATAACAACGGTAAGAACCTGCCAAAACGTGTAGTATCCTCTTCGTTCATGGGCGTAGATGAAGAACTCTTTGTCAGGTCCACACGGCCAAAATTTGTGGGGAAACTTGAGGAAAACCTTTGTGTAGACCATGATGTCGATGTTTGATATTGCCTCTGTCTTCCACCTCTGTTGCACAAATTTTGCATTGCCTTAGTGTGTGTTTCAAACATGTAAATAGCATCAACTGAATTTTCTGTTCCAAATTCTGTTACGTTTTTGTTTTTTATTCATATGTACACATTACGCGTAAAAATGGATAGGTTTTCGTGTACATGGTGTGTCTGAATGGAATAAAAAAATAAAGTAAAATTTGAAATATGTTAAGGTTGTAAGAGATGTACGGGCAAGGGTGGTGAGAAGTAGATGAGGTTGCTCTGCAGGACGCCGATGCTGGCAGACAAAATCACATACTGGGCTTCGTAAATGCAACCATCTTCAGTTTTTACTGTTACACGTTTTCACAGTGTTGTAATTCCCGAACGACCTGCTCGCAGTTTAATGAAAACAATCCATCAATGATTTGAAAAGTTTTATCTAAATCAGGTTTTGATAAATTTATCGTGTGATTGGTTATTTTTTTTAAACTGTATCTTTATACTGCTGGGTGAGGTCCGACTTAGACTAAAATTTCCATCAATTAATCCCAGAATTATGCCACCACAGCTAGCTAGAAGGGAATTTAAATTCTTAGGGTGCATGCATGCATATATTATTTCCATAAGGAAAGTCGAGCTGTTGAGAAATTATATATATATATATATATATATATATATATATATAATTGGAATTGGGAAAATATTTTAAATAATATCAAAAAAAAAAATAGTGCTGTTTAAAATTAGAATTGGCCCAACGATTGTATAATTGGTCATAAAATAATTAATTTTAGAAAAAAAGGTTTTGCATTTGAATTTAATATATTACGAATGATTATGCAAACACGGAGTGAAGTCGAAATTCCAAAAATAACTTATTCTTAAAATAGTGAAAAAATTAAAAATAACTTAATGGATATAACGGAAAATTAGATCAAAAATAATTGCGGTAAAACTATTTGTAGCTTTTATCAAATTCATGTTTTAATAAAAATTTAATCCTAAAACCAACTAATGGAAAAGGGGCCAAATTTCCCAAAAAAAAAAAAAAAAAAAGGCCGCATTTACAACTAAATTACGCAAATTTGGCTTTTTAAAAAATAGTAGGGGAAACAAACATTAAATTTAGGGTTAATTAGGCGTTAATGTACGTGAAAAAGTATATTTTTATCCTTATAAATAATAGTTGGTTAGAAAAAAATATAGATTTCATTTTAAACTTTTGTTAATATGAGCAAACTCGGTGAAGTTTTACTAATGGGTGGATCTATTTGTTAGGTAGAAACAAACCTCCTGGAGATTATATATAATTTTCCAAACATAAAAAATTTATATGTAATTACACCAAACTTCAGAAAAGGACCGTGTCATTATTGCTGAAATTTATGGGATTTGAATACTAATACTAGCTAGTATATTGAGTGACTTATTCAACCAGATGAATTTGTAGTGATATGATGATGGCAAAATAAAATTAAAGTCAATGATCTAACTTATTAAAAAGTACTGGTTTAAATTACTTTTTTAGGTTCTACGAACAAGTTTAAGGTGGTTGGTTCGAGTTTCATCCAATGTGTGGATATATATCTCACTTTATATGAGTTATTATAATTTATTATTGTTTTTAGTCATATTGATTGAATCCACGTACTAATAATAAATAAAATAAAAAATACCTTGTTGAGCTTGAGCCTGGTGTCCAAGATTTTACCCTGCTGGGTAAAAAGAAAGGTCTCCGCCATTTTATACAGCAAATGTTCATACCCTCTTTCATCCGCAACCAGAAATTCCTTCTCCCCGAAGTCCACATAAGTTGATATTGGCTCCACTTCTGTCAAAACCCAATTTTCACCTCCGTAAAAACTTATTTTTGGTGTTTTGATCAATTCATAAACTCTTTCAAAGTATATTTTATAAGATTTTTTACAGTTTATAAAATGTTGTTTTGTTAACTTTTATTGTTTTTTAGGTAAGAATAATGGACTATTATTAATTGAATAAATCGATTACAAGTATAATCATTCTTGTCGACATTAATATCTAACAATGACTATTACAATAATCATATCATACTCAATAGCACTTACTATTATATAGTAGACAACATTCCATGCACCTAGCGGAATTCGAACCGATAACCTTTAACATCATAGGCTTCAACTTCACCAACTAAGCTAACCCTTATTGGCTATTGTTAAACTTTCTTTTTATAAACTAAACTTATATAATTCAAAACATAATGTTTTGGGCTATAGGCTCTTTGAAAAAAATAATAATAAAGAGTTAGTATTTTGAAAAACTCCTTTACAAGTTTGGTAATTTTATTTTACTTTCAAAAATTTATTTTTGAAATACAATTTGATATCTTATAAACTTTAACAAAAAATATCTTATAAGCTCTCTAATATAACTATTTGGTAATTTCATTTATTTATTTATTTATTTCTAAAGCGTTTCTAAGGTCTCAAAATAAAATAAAGTAATTTTTTCAACCATATTCTTTTTTATAAATCTTTTAAACTCCTTAAAGTTGGTGCCCAATAGGCATAAATTTTTATTAGTATTTTACTTTTATCCTTCTTATAATATAATATTTTATCACCAAAGCAAAAAACATCTGTATATATGATTCTAATTTTAATAGTTCGGTAGTTTTTTCAATCATTATTACAATACAAATATTTTATTATTTAAAATATTATAATATCTTGTAATTTCTAATATTTTATATATCCAAATATTTTAAAATGAAATTTAATATTTTAAAATATTTTATGAAATATAAAAATTAATATAATATTTCAAATAAGTTTAGCCGAACGAGTCGCAGTGAAATCAAGAGAAGAAAATGTATTTACCTGCCATTTCAAAGTCATGGAGAATGAAGTCAATCGCCAAGTCTATTGGACTCTTGGGACCGCTGTCAATAATTAATTGTATAAACTGATGATTCCTAGAAATGACAAGCCAAACAAGGAATAATATTTTGTCATAAAAGTAGGTAAAATGAGTGATTACGTCGTCGTTTCATCATCGACAGGATTGTTGGAATCTTGGTTCCGCAGCTTCGCAACGGCGGACTCCACCGCCTTGTTGTACGACTCCGCCGCGACTCCGCTAGGAAATATCTTCCCGCTGCATTAAATATTAAAAAGAAAATATTATCAATTATTTAGACAGAAAAAGAAAAGCTTATGGTGGGATTTTTAATTACAATGCATTTTATAGACGTAGCGTGTATAAAAATAATTAAATAAAACATACATATAGTTTTAAATATTATATATATGTAACATTTATATATTTCATAAAATATAAGAGAAATATTAATTAAATTAAAAAATTCAGTCTGAAATATTTAAATTAGTGTTGGATATTGCATATCTGTATATATATTGATGTGGATATATGTTTTACGTCGATTGCAAACGAAGAGTTCGAACAGTTTATAAGCTATAAATTTTTATTTTCTATATTTTCATAACAAAATCATGAGAATGAGGAGTTCGAACAGCTTATAAGCTGTAAATTTTTATTTTCTATATTTTCAGAACAAAATCATGAATTTAATAGTTAGAGTCCGAATTTTCAATAATAATTTTTTTTGTATTCGTATTTAAATAAAATTGATGATATAATCTTCATATATGATGTATAAAACAAAATAGAAAATACAATAGAAAAAAAAAACAAATCATAAAAAAATTAGACACAAAAAGTGCGTTCTAATAATTACAAGTTACAGATATAAAACATATGTGAACATACGTACGTGGTGTCGTAGATATTGTAACGAGCGTTGCTGTAGTCAGAAAAGCAGGTGCGGAGGTTGGACCTGCCGGCCAGTTCCCAGACCGGGTTCATCTGCTTGCCCCCAACGCCGGCGATCCAACCGGCGCCGAGCTCCACCGTCACGCCGCCAAACTCCTCCTTCCGAATCCTCCCCCCGATTCTGTCAGCCGCCTCCAGTATTACCACGTCCTCTACCCCGTTCTCCGCCAGCACCTTCGCCGCCGTTATACCTATATATATTATATATATAATTAAATCCATATACCCATCAAACACACACGCACATATACATACACAAGTATATGTATATATATATACCAGAAATACCAGCTCCGACTATGAGAACGGAGCACCGGGTTCGGGTCGGATTTTCCATGACGAATTTGAAAGAAATAGAGAGAGAGAAAGAGAGATGAGTGTTTGTTTTTTAGTTGGGGAGGAAGAAATGAGAGAGGAGGAGTGGGTTTATATAGTTTTCCACTTGGCGTTCTCTCTGTTCTTTCTTCTTTGTTTCTTCATTTTTAATTAATTCTGGATATCTTTACTGTACTACATTGACTAAAACACTGTTTCCAAATTTTGGATGAATTACAATATACTCCTATAAGGTTTATTGTAATTATAAGGGATAATTACACTCTTCTTCCCTGAAATTTGGTATAATTATATATAGACTTTTTGTAGTTTGGAAAATTACATTTAGCATTCTTGAGGTTTACCTACATCTAACAAATAAATTTTTTCGTTAATCAAAATTTACCAAATTGACTGATATTAACAAAAAAAATAAAAAAAAAATCTATATTAATCATTGATTGACTTTTTACTGACTTATTGCATGTTAAATAAAGTTTTTCGGACTAATTACTCTTATAACGGTGAAGATATACGTCATCAGATACATTAACGTATGAAGACATATGAAGGTAATTTGATCATAAAAAAATTTATTTGACCTGCAATAAGTCAGTAATAACTCAATTAAGGGTTCATATAGATTTTTTTATGATTTTTTTTATTATCAGTTAATTTGGTGAATTTTGACTAACGGATGGACTTATGTGTTATACAAAAGCAAACCTCATGGGTGGTAGATGTAATTTCCCAAACCACAAGGGGTCTATGTGTAATTACACCAAACCTCGAGGGAGGAGAGTGTAATTATCCCTAATTATAAATACTTTCTCGTTATTTGAAAATTTATAAATATTGTTTTAGAATTAACGATCGTCTAACAAATATATTCCATCGTGACAGCCAATTAAATGAAGTATTTCTTCGACAATCGTTAATCTCAAGAGGGTGTTTGTAATTTTTTAAATAATGAGAAGTATTAATAATTATGGTAAGCCTCAGGGGGCCTTCGGTAATATACCCAAAATATTGGCTTATAATAATTTAGGCTAAATTATAATTTAGTCTCCTAGATTTTGGTACGATTACAAATAACATACATCCAATAATTAGCCTATTATAAGTCCCAATTATTTTAATGATAATTTGACCAGAATGCTATTATGTATTATGAAATATTTTTACTTATTTTTAAAATTTCTCTAAATTCTTTTATAAATAGAAGTGCAAGAAGGAAATTTTACCTCGTCAACTATTTTTACAGTTTATTTTTTTTTTCTTTTTTTTTTTGAAAGACAAGAATAGCAAGAAAAAAGTGAATATTTTCAGGTATTTGTTCAAAAATTACATAATATTCAAATATCATAAGGTATCGATAATTTTCTAACAACAATACATATTTATAATTATGTCAAATTAATGACATCTCATCATAATTTACCTGAAAAATTAGAATATTACAAGTCAATAATAATTTAAAGAATAGTACGAAATTTCCCTGAGTGCACATATAGCGTAATCCTTTCCTATAAATAACAATAAAATAAGTTACAATATCACTGATACAATATCAAATAACAATTTTAAAGTTAATCTACCTTAAAATATATATCAAGTGACGATATATAATCTTGATTTTGTGATTGTATAAATAATTAATGACAAAATTATATATGAAATTGTCTTAATAGATATATTATAAGTGACAACACATTTAGCTTTACTGGGTAGTTACTGTATCTGTGTTACTAATTGTCTTCGTGACAACTTTATGTATAATTTTTACTACTATCCTTGTTAATAAACAACATGATAATCACTATTAAATTATGAAATTCAGTATTGTGAAAAAATATATATTTTTTTTGTCACTAAATATATATAACTAATGGCAATATTAAAATTATTGTTACTTAATTTTTTTTTTTACTCATTACTTTTTTCTTAGTGTAATTAAACGATTTTGTGTTCTTTTTTTTATGGGACTCTAAAATCATGAAAAAGAGATCAACAAAAATGGGGTTTGGGAATTAGGTGAGAATAGTGTAGCCACAACAACGTGAAAAAGGGTGTAAATTTCATTTTTGATCCCATAATTTTGGGTTGATTTTGATCCCTAAATTTTTTAGGCATGATTCTAATTCTTAATGTTTAGGGATATTACGCTCCCTGGTCTATGGTTTATTTATATAAACCAATTATAAAATTATCCTGATAGTCAAAAAATAGGAGTAGTTTGTGTATTGATGCTAATATTTTTAAGGGGTGTGTGTGTAATTTTTCAAAAAAGTAAATGGTGGTTTGTTTAGTGATAATGATATTTTGATAGATATATATATAATTATCTAAAAGATATGGGTGATTTGTATAAACAGGTCATAGATGAAGGGGTGCAAATGTAATTATCCATAACTTTATAAATTATTACGGTTTTTGGTCCCCTAGATTTTGATCCCTAATTTTTAAAAATTCTTACATTTTGGTCCATTAGGATTCCTCTTCTTAATCTTTTAATCCAATTTTAATAGGTGGATCAAAATCGTAATAATTTATAATTATCAAAAATTAAATATTATATAGATCAAAAATTAATTTTAATTTAAATATAGAGATCAAAAGTGTAATTTAGCCACGTGGAAAACATCGAAGTAGCGTTGGTTGTCCGTACGTGTTCACAAGTGTGGGAACATTCCTTGTCGGCGCACGTGATCATATTAAATGTTTGGTCAGATGTATTAGTCCCTCGTTTTATTTTTAATTATTATCCAAAACTTTAATCTCTATTTTTTTAAAAATATAATTTAGTAAAATCACTCACAGTTAATCTAATAAAATTTGAATTATAATAAATGGATATTTCATCGAAAAGGAATAAAATTAGAAAAATGTCAGCTTCTTGTATTAGTCTTCCATCAAATATCATTAATACCACGTAACATAGTCTTATTAATTTCTATGAAAATAATATAAAAAAAAGTTCCAAAATAAAACCAATTTAAGACCTTTTTTATAAAAAAATATACATATATAATTAATTGCAATTCTCCATAAAATAAAAAATAAATTCATATGAAAGAAAAAAAATATATTAAATTTTAAGTTTTATTATAATGACATAAAATATTACAATCATTAGAAAAAAAATTACTATTAACGACAATATTAGTTGTTACAACTTCAGTTAAATAAAATCGATACAAAAAATTAAGTTTTCCACCATGAAAAAATTATTTGTCACGGATAAGAGCCATGGGCAAAAAAAGTCATGACAAATTTTAGCTATCCTTGCAAAAACACGATCAAGAATCGTTGCATGGCGTGGCAACGACTATTTGTTAAAAAAAATAACTATAATTAAAAATAAATTATATAAGTTAGAAAAAGTATATGATATTAAATAATGTAATGATTTTTGTCGTCATTAGTGTTGATGAGTTGATGTTCAATTTTGTGATGCAAAGCATATTATAGTACATGATGTAGTGTCATTATACTAGCATAATTATTTTATTTTTTTTGCATGTGGTTTTATATTTTATTTTGTGGATATTTTGCAATGACATGTATTTTATCGATGATCTTGTATTTTTTTTTTAAGTTATAGGTATTTTTTTCATTCAAATACACTAAAATACGTCATATACTAATAATACTATATTAGAAGGAAGCCCCTAAAATACAAATCTATATATCTATACTAATATAAAAAAAATATTTACTTTTCGCTCACAATTGACAATTTATGACGCAACAACATTGAATTTTAAAGCAATTATATTCTTAAGTATTTGCATCAATATATATATATATATATATGTTTATATAATGTTATATATTTATATTTTAATCATCTTAAATCACAATTATACTATATATTTAGGAATAGTTACACTCAATTTTTGAGATTTGTGAAATTATATATTGATCTCATGTGATTTGAAAAATTACATCTAACTAGTACTTTTGATATTTGTTTCCGTCTAACCAATGAGTCTATCATTTAGCCAAAATTCATTGAATTTGCTGAAATTAACAAAAAAATTTAATAAAATTTATATTTACCCTATATTGCCTTATTACTGATTTATTTGACCAGAAATAAATCAATAATAAGTCAATCGAAAATAAATATAAAAATAATAACTTTTTTTGTCAATATAAACAAGTTTGGTGATTTTTTGACTAAGGAAAAACTTATTTGTTAGACAAAAGTAAATAAGGGATGCTAGATGTAATTTTTTGAATTACAAAATATTTACGTGTAATTACACCAAATCTCAGGGGAAGGGGTGTAATTATCCCTTATATTTATTTACCACTATCATTCATAATTATTTAATTCATTTTTAATCATAAATTAATTATAAATACATAAATACTGTGTGTGCCACGATTAAAAATTAAAAATTAAAAATTAAAAAACCACATTATCAAGAAATAAATATAATCACGACACGTGTTGGTACTTGGTCAACAACACATGCCAGAATATATAATTCCACGTGGCTGGTCAATTACTCAACTACCAATTTTAACTAAGTGCGTGTCATGTGCACTATCTATACATTTCCAACTCTTATTTTTATTTAATTTATAGAAACCTCTTCGCCTATTAGCTTCGCTACGATATCAGTGTCTATGACTAAAAATTATGATAAATAATTAACTATAATTAAATAAAATAAATTGAAAAAAAATTAATTTTTCATCATGAAAAATTATTTATCGTGATTAAATGTTATGGTTAAAGTATTTGTGCGATTATGACCAATAACTATTTGCTATAGTAATTTATTATTAACTATGACAATTAACTATAGTTGAATGTTATAATTTTTGTAAAAGAAGTTGTAAGTTAAGTAATAAAAAAGTTGTGAATGTTCAAAAATAAAAATAAAAAGTTGAAAATTAGAGTGTTTACGAAATATGTTATTATTTATAATTTTATTAATAAGATGCAAAAGTTGGTAAGAGTTTGATTATAACTTTTGGTTTAAATAATTTAATTTAAGCAGTTTAAAAGATAAAAAATTTATATATGGCAAAATTGCACTTTTGGTCCTACTCGATCGTGTGTTCTCACTTTTGGTCCTTTACTTTATGGGATCGACACTTCTAATTCCAAAATTCTAAAATTTTTTATTATTGGTCCTTCACCGTTAAATTTAACGGAAAAAGGTCATGTGTCGTTAGTCAGCAGTGTTGACTTGACAAATAAATACTCAATTTTTATTTTTTCCCCTATATTTCTAAAAAAAAGGTTAAAACCCTCCATGTGCTTTAAAAATAAGTTGAAAACCTCACGTCTTCTGCAAAAACTCATTCTGAATTCAGTTTGACAAAAATAATTTTATGTTCTTATAAATTCACCCTCCTTTGTTTCTTGTATTTTGATATCTTCATTTTTTTTTTGTATTTTTCTCGCACCTAAAAAATAAATAATTATTTTTTTAAATATACTTATTTAAATATCACAATACAAGAAAAGTATATTAATTTTTAAAAATAAAACTAACAACACATAAAAATATTAATATACTAAGTTCATCCAAAGTTAGATATATAGATATATATGAATATAAATAATTAATTATACGATTATATATTATTATTTATTTAAAATTTAAATATATTATCTATTATAAATCATATTTAAAATTATATTAGCATATAATATTTATTTCAAGTTTCAAATTTCTTAATTTTTAAAACTTCAAATTTATAAATTATAAAAAATAAATTTATTAAAATTAATAAATATTATTATAAAATAAATTTAAGTTATCGAACTAGAGGGAGGTGGGGTGGTCGATATAGGTTAATTTTATTACAATAAAAAAATACTAATACTTTATTTTTTATAATGTATAATTTTGCAAGTTCTTAAAAAATTAAGAAAAATAATTTAAAATTTTAAAACATAAAAAAAAAATAAAGTATTAATTTTTTTAAATCATGAAAATTTAATTTTAAATATTATTTGTAATAGATAATATAATTTATTTAAGTGTATGCTCATATTTTTTTAGGAGGAAAAATATAAAAAAAAAAAAACACAAAATGAAACAAATATAAAGGAGGGTGATTTTTATAAAGTCATAAAAGATATTTCAATCAAATTGAGTACAAACAAGAGTTTTTTATAATACAAAAAGTTTTTAGCCTATTTTTAAAATACAGGGGGTCTTTAGCCTTTTTTTAAAAAATATAGAGGATAAAATAAAATTTGGGCATTTATTTGTCAAGTCAACAGTTGCTGACTAACGGCACATGACCCTGTATCGTTACATGTAACGGCGTGGGACGAAAGTATCAAAATTTTAAAATTTCGGGACTAAAAGTTTCGATTCAATAAAACGGCGGACAAAAAATGAGAACGTTCCTATCCAGTGGAACCAAAAGTACAATTTTGCCATTATAAATTAATTTCAATTTATATTCAACAATCAATTGATAAGTGATTGGTCTAAACGATTACACACACCCCTTTATAACAAAAATGTGCCAACGAGATTGACTCAGTTGGCGAAGTTGAGGCTTCATGATTTTAGAGATCATGGGTTCGAACCCCCACTAGGTTCATGAGATATTGTTTGTTGTATAACATGAGTTGGTTTTCTACATAGTAGGAGTTATGGTCTATTGTAATAGTCTTTGTTTAGATATTGATGTCGACAGAAATGGTTGTACTTGTAATCAATTTATTTCAATTAATAATAATTCATCGTCATTACCTAAAAAAAAAAAATAGGAGTTATGGTCTATTGTAATAGTCTTTGGTTAGATATTAATGTCGACAGAAATAGTTGTATTTGTAATTAATTTATTTCAATTAATAATAATTCATTGCTCTTACCTAAAAAAAAAAACAATTACTAAAATGTCTTAAAATTTGGTCTATCTATTTTTGATCGACAAAATGCGGATTGATTCAAATAACTATCTCTAGAGATAATTAATCCTATCAACAATTTTTCATTCATGTACGTTCAAAGTTAACTTATGTTATAAAATTCGATTAGTTTTTCACTTTATATATTTTTATTAATTTAATTTAAAAATATAATAGTATTTAAATTATTCAGATGCATAGAGCGAGCTTCAATCGTCTTGTGAAACCATGTAGTAGCAAATTAAATAAACCAAATCAATCAATAATATTTGGATAAATCTTTTATTCAAAAATCTACTCTCATTTTGTTCGACTATGGTGTAGCTATTTGTTATAGTCGTACATAAATACAATTAAATGGTATGCTAAAGGGGCGTTCGGTGAGTTTATAAACTGTTTAAAACATCATACAAATAATATCTGAAAGTTCATAAAAACTTTACAAAGTATTTTGTACATTTCTCTGCAGAAAAAAAATAAAATAAAATTATAAGCTCTTCTAAATAGGGTAAGAAGTGAAAACGACATATTAAAAGCTGGTTCATCATCTTATTTTTATTCAAAAATACTTCAATAATTTAATTCTAAAATAAGTTCAAATATTTCTTAGATGTATGAGTTATACGGCATTTGGAATAAGTTCTGCCGAACATATCACTAAATAACAATTTTAAATTTGCATTTTTTCCATTCATAAAAGGTAAATTACGTCGACACTACTTGAGGTTAGAAGTAATTATATAAGCGCCCATTATTTTCTGCAGAATTACAAGTACACGTACCCTAAAGTTTTTGTCCATGAGAGGATTTTGATGTAAATTACGATCACGACCTTAAGAGATGTCCAAAACCATAATATATTTATATAATTATAGGTTAATTTCAGGGGTGTTCATGTAATTTACCCTTGACAAAAAAATTACCAACTATGTATATAAATAGTGGGGTGGGGTGGGGTGGGGTGGGGTGGGGTGGGGGGGTATGACAATAGAAGTGCGGTGGGTGGGCTGATTTTAGTTATAATAATAACGCAGAGAAAATCTATTAAGACATAATTTCTTCATTAGTTTATTTTAATGGACAACTTTAGAGATAATTAGTCTTTTTACCTTTGAGTTAAGAAAAATTATTACCTAAACTTGATGCGATCGAACCAATTTAATCACAGAGCAAGTGTGATACATGTGTTATGTGATTTTTTACTTTCCTAAATTATACCTAAATCACATGACAAGTATATTACATTTATCATATTATTGATTTAGATTCGATCAAACCAATTTCGACAAAATTTTGCGTCAATTAAACTCAAAGTACAAAGTCGGTTTACGTTAATTACACTCAAGCACATGATTTGTCATCATTGGCAATTAATGTTATTTTTAAATAGAAAATCTTTGGAAAAATGCTCATTTCTTGTTGGAAAAGAACCCTCTTCTCGATTATGCAATCATTTGTTCTAATTTCAGTCAACTTAATTATTTATTAATATGAAACCATGAAGGATATAACAACATGACTCACAATTTTAGTTAGGGCCCTCCATGAAATGAAATTTAGTACAATTATACGTAATTCTTTTATGATTTAAAAAATTATATTCAGTAATTTTAAGGTTTATTTTTGTATAATAAATAGATCACGCCATTAGTTAAAAATTATTGACTTATTGATATTAACAAAAAAATTAAATAATTAATTTAGTCTCGATTGATTTATGCAGGTGAGGTGAAGATATAATGTATTAACGCGTGAAGATAGATGGGGATAATTTGGTCATAAATTTTATTTGAACTGCAATAAAATTTATAATAAGTTAATCAGGGTAAATATAGTTTTTTATTTTCTTATTAATATCAGCAAATTTAGTGGATTTTAACTGACGAAAGAACTTATTTGTTAGAAAAGCAAACGTTAGGGGTGTTCGATGTAATTTTTCAAATAATAGGGAGTCTACGTGTGACTACACCAAACTTCAAGGAATGGGAGTGTAATTATCATTTTTATTTTCTTTAGGGTTAATTAATTACACTTGGATCCCCTCTAAAAATACAAAATTTTATTTTTTTCTCAAACTATTTTGAAGTTACACTTGCACCTTTCCGCAGATTCTTTGTTTCTAATTATACCCCTCTTGATACATATTCTAGTCATACTTTTATACTTATAAGGAGGTAAATGTGATATATATATAAAGTCAAAGGGTGTAATTATAAAAAATATTATTCTTGAGCTATTGTGGGGGGGGGGGGGGTGGATGATTTTAATTTTTTTTTAGAAAAGTGCAGTTTGACATTTTTAAAAAGGGTAGAAGTGTAAATCTAATATAATATTAAATGAACATTTCATTTTAAAACATAAGTTACCACATAATATATATATATATATATATATATATATATATATATATATTATATGGGTAATTATATTTTTTGTCATTTAAAAATATGACTATTTTGTATTTTGACATCTATTTTTTTTTTTTTTTTTGTCAACTTACTATTTTAACTTCACGAAATTTTGCATTTTGCCATTTACAATTATTTTTTCACCAAATTTTTGTTAAAAAAACATCACATGCAGTGCACATGTGATATTTAAAAATTATATAATGTGATATTTTTCACATATGCACAATATGTGATTTTTTTCAAATAGAACAGTAAATAAAAAAACGATCATATATATGATAAAGTGCAATTTCACAAAATTGAGATAATAAATTATATAAATAAAATTTAAATACCAAAAAATATAAAATAAACATAATTCAAATGACAAAATATAATTTACCGTACATATATTTCAATCACTATCAATAGTTCTTCACCCCTTTGCTTAAATATTTAGGGAAAGGTTCTATATATATATAATTATCTATCACAAGTTAGGTGTTTTTTGTTTTTGTTTTTTTTTTCTCTTCTTCATGATTATTCCATACACATTAATTGACTAATCCTCAAAGTTTTGTCTTGAGTTGTCAACAATCAATTGGGCCATGTGTAAATTAAGTCACTAGCTTAGGGGTGTTTGGGGTGCGCTTCAAAACATCTTATAAAATATTGAAACATGTTTGATGATTTTTCAAAGAAATGAGCTTATAAAATTCAAGAATAAAATTTTAGGAGTTTATAATTTTTTTTTATGAAAAAGGTAAGAATCTTCCAACTCATTTTAAAATCTTAACAAACTCTTTCAATTTTGATCATATTAATTATAGAATTATTGTTACAGACATTTTATAATTCTATAATTTTATTTTATCCAAATATTTTTAATATCTTATTCTAAAGTTAGAATCTAATATGTTATTAAATTTTAAAAAAATATTTTTAAAAAGATGTACAAGCTTTAAAAATATTTTAATAAATTTAACCAACATCCCCCACGAAAAATATTTTGAGAAATTGGGGGTGTTATGAATGTTATACGATATATTACATTTTACCATATGAACTATGTCCGTTTTTACACTTTGATATTTAAACTTTTCTTTGTGTCAATTTATTATCTCAACTTTGCACAATTTGCATTTTGCCATATATGAGCCCTTTTTTTTATCAATTTTTCTATTAGGAAAATATTGCATGCTGTATATGTAAAAAAATCACATCACATAATTTTTAAATCTAACGTGTGTACTATATATGATATTTTTTTCATAAAAAACCTTGATGAAAAAATAATTATAAATAACAAAGTATAAAATTAAAATAAATTAATAAAAAAATAAATATCAAAATATAAAAATAATCATAATTCGAATGAGAAAATATAATTAATCCATATTAATCTTAGCACATGCACCAAAGACATAATTCTCCCTTCTTGTGTGGGAACGCAAATAAAATTCCCCTGCGGCGCCGACCTTTTGATAATGCTCCCTACACGGGACTTTCAATAGATTTTCAAGTGCACTTGCCCAAAACATGTTCACTCGTCTTGTCTTCATTTAATGATTTCAATTAACGTTTTATGCATATATTTAAAAGTTAAAATTTAATTTTCATTAAATATATGGTATTTATTATATTTTACAGGATAAATTACAACAATCTCTCTTGAGATTTGACAGAATTACCGATATTCCATTATTGTTTGAAAAATTATCAATACCTCCTGATTTTACTGGCCGTCTGACAATTAGCTCAATCCGTTAGGCTTTCATCCATTTTTTATAGTAAACTGACCAAAATACCGTTGTAGATTAAAAATTATAATTTTATTTATGTTTTCATGGACTAAGTGGAATTTTTTTTTTATGATTTTTGAAAATTTTTCATCCATCTTGTTCGATTTTTCTATAAGTTGTTGATTCTTAAAAAAAAAAAATATATATATATATATATAATAATAAAGTTGACAATTTCATACATTCATTCAAGAATTATATAATTTCATTAAACATTAAGAAGTATATTTATAATTTTTTAAATAACGAAAGAGTCCGAATATTTTTAATTATGCCAAACCTAAATAAACTATTATAATCTATTTTATTTTTTATATACTTATATTTCTTATATTTTTTTAATTATATAATACTTATTGATCAAATATTAATTATTGATTGAATCGGCATTCTTGGCATTGTCCTCAGCCGAATGTCACGCATTTGAACATGCATGATTAAGGTGTTAACTTATGTAGCCGCCCGCCAATCAATTCAATATGGGTGTCTGATTGTTGATGTGACCACCCACTAATCAAATTCATTTTGATTTATGAGTTATTGTGGCACGCTGTCTCTACGTGCATATAATAAATAATTTTTTATATTTTAAAAATATATGATATAAAAGTAAAATATATAAATCAATATATTAAATTTAAAAAAAGAATAATAAATAAAAAATTAAAAAAAATAATTTATCAGTTAAATAACTTGAATAAATTAGTTCAATGGTATTTTTTTTTTATAGTTTAGATATAAATATAGATGATATAGATACAAATAGATAGAGTAGATAGTAAAAAGGGTAATTTTGGTATTTCAAAAAAAAATGGTGCGGCAGTGTCACATAACTTTCATTTGTAAGTGTATAAGGGATTTTTTTTTTATATTAGTATAGATGTATATTATTATTATTATTTTTATTATTTACATGATCAA
The DNA here is from genome assembly GCA_034509725.1 of Sesamum angolense. Taxonomy (NCBI): domain Eukaryota; kingdom Viridiplantae; phylum Streptophyta; class Magnoliopsida; order Lamiales; family Pedaliaceae; genus Sesamum; species Sesamum angolense. The sequence goes on from JACGWL010000003.1 coordinate 9,540,209, forward strand.
ACAAAAGTTCCAAATAGATTGAGTAAAAAATTAACATTAATTATAGATATAAATATATTATATTGGGAAAATTTCAATTTGTCATTTGAATTATACCTATTTTACGTTTTATTTTTAAAACTTTTTTGGTGTCAACTTATCAGCTTAACTTTGTTAAATTTGTACTTTGCCATACACAACTGTCTTTTTGTTGATTTTTTCTATTGAAAAAATCACATACAAAATATCACGCCATATAACTCTTAAGTATCACATGTGCATTACATGTGGTAGTTTTTTGAGAAAAACTTGGTTGAAAATTAATTATAGATGACAAAGTGCAAAATTTTATAAAAAGAATGGTAAATTGACATAAAAAAAAAAGTTTAGATACCAAAATGTAAAAATAGACATATTTCGAATGACAAAATATAATTAATCCTTTCTATTTATTATGTAAATGACATATAATTTTTTAAAAAATAATCAACCACATAATAATTACAATAATATTCGTAAAGTATGATAGAATTATTTATTATTGTAGTACGAGAAATTATATGAAAAATATTTAGAAGGCAAAATGATCTAAAAGATAAAATTTTATCTAAAAATGCTTTGAAGAATAAAGTCAAAGTAGGGGATTGGGAGTGCTATCACTTTCAAAGAAGTTACTTAAAAATTCAGAAGTCGCCATAATCACCCTTTCCCCTATCCTTAGGACATGAACTGACCTTGTCAAGTGGAATACTGTCTTTTCAGATGTGAAATTATGGTCACTCTCCACCCACACCCACCCACCCACCCAACCCACAAATATACATACATATATATATATATATATATATATATGTATGTATGATATGGGACCCAACAAATAGAATCGGATAAATTACAGTAGTATATTTTGAGATTTATCCTAATTAAATTTTGGATAAGATGATCCGTGATTAATTATATATTGTTTACTCTGTTTTGATAAAATATTATGATATGATTATCATATGTGGAATTAGATTAATTAAAACCACAAAATATTTTTTTATACATATTTTATTGTATATTATATATAATTATATATAAAACATAATATATAAAAAAATAGATACATATCTTATTTAGTATAAATATATAATTTATATTATATATATAGAGAGAGAGGAGTGGGGGCAATGGAGTGAAAAATTGATCTCTTTGCAAAAAAAAAAAAAAAAAGAAAGAAAAAAAATGATCTTTTTGCCTATTATGCCGACGGAATAAGTCGTGGGATAATTCATCCCACCTCAATTATCCCATTTAATCAATATTTTATCATGTGCTCGAATTTGATTATGAACACCTATAAAAAAAAATAAACATTGAATCAAGAGGATTGAGTTGGATATCCGACACATCCCTTAATGTGAATATTAGATTGAAAATTTCAATTATCCAACATAAATATATTCAATCTTATATATACCTGTATTTTTAATGCGATTTTCGATGATGATCAGGTTTTTAATAAAAAGATATATAAATGAGAGAGAGAGAGAGAGAGAGAGAGAGAGAGAGAGAGAGTTGAAAAATACACATTGAACTAATAGATAGAGAGGAGTCATGCACGGGCCGCAAACGATTTCACAATCGATAGTAGGCGATGACAACATGAACGAGAATAATTTATGGGTTATAGAAAAAAAAAAAAAAACCCGTACTGAGGGTTTGTGTGTGGGAGGCAACAATACGGTGGTTTATGTTTTGATCTTGATTCTTAATATTTCCCTAAGATTTTTTTTGGTCGTTTCAAAAAATACTTTTTTGGGATTTTTTATTCCCAAAATGCTTTCGGTTATTTTTGTATCACACACTATATCTAGCCGGCATTGTACAATTTTACAAACCTCAGATAGGATAATTGTAATTTTTAATTTAACATGAATGTATTTAAAAATAAGACAAATCTTATAAAGTGTAAATGTAATTTACCTAATAAAATATTAAAAGATCAAAATATTTCTTTAAATCCAAAAAATTACGCAATAGTACAAGAAGTCACATTACTTTTATTAAAGTCCCACCGACATACACGACATCATCCCGATTTAACTCGTACAATGCACCATAACTCAATGATGCCAAATGTAACATATCACATTGATATGAATAGTTCCAACAAACCACCCGTAAACTAATCGAAAACGATGAAAATACAATAATATTTTTATTAAATTAATAATTTATTATCACAATATAATTGAATAAAATAAAATACAGAAAATAAATGAATGAAAAAAAGTTATATATAAATATATATATATATATATATATTATATATGTTTTTCTTGTTTATGATGATGATATAGATAGCCTGAAGAAGCTGCAGTCACAGTGCAAAGACTGATGATTGCTTTGTCGCCCCATTTACAAGTTTCAGACTCAGTCAAGTCTACATTAATATTTCAACTACTGCTCGTCCTCATATGCCCTTTGCCTCATATCTTAGATACCTTTCACATCTGCTTTTACACACCAAACACACTATGGATAAAATTATATTTTTTTCGCTCGAAAAATACTCGTTTTTATACTTTATTTTGGAAAAAAAAATTATCTTCTCAATTCTGTAAAATCTGTACTTTGTCATGTATGATTGATTTTTCTACTGGAAAAACATCACATGTTATGCATATGTGAAAGATATCACACCACATAACTCTTAAATATCATATGTGCACTGCATTGGATGTATTTTCGAGAAAAAAATTGGTTGAAAAATAGTTATTAATGGCAAGTGCAAAATTTTATAAAGTTGAGATGGTAAGTTGAAAAAAAAAAATTTACATACCAAAGTAAAAACTGTTATAGCTCGGATGATAAAATGTAATGAATCCTTATTTTACACACCTTAATTTTATGGTTGTTTATACAAAAATCACCTATATTTTTTGAATAATTATACAAGCACCCAACAAAAATATCAATATTATTTATACAAACCATACTTTTAAAAACATTTCACATACTCCCTAAAAATATAAACACCATAATATAAACTACCTCTGCATTTTAACTATTATAATAGTTTTATAATTATATAAAAGTAAGAGTAATTTATGTGAATAAATAATAGATCAGGGAGCGTAAATATAATTGTCCCAACTAATTAGTATCACGTATGAATTTTCTTTATGTAACGATTGTTTTTTTTAAATATCTCTACAGTAATCAATATATTATTAGAACATTCAAGACGTAATATAATAATATTTTTAAATTAATTTATAATTTTAAAATAAAAAAATTATACATACTATTAAAAACAAGCTAAACAAATAGATTCGAATTCACAATATTTTATAATTGTAAAACCTCAATACGAGTCATTGGTCTCGGTGTAATGATTGTTGGGGTGTGAAAATTGGTAAAGCGTAAGCGCGTTTCTGTTAATCGTTATCAGGGAATGTCTTGCAAATTATGGATTCATGATGTTGTTATTTGGTGGGCACATGCTATCTGAAAAAGTGACTCTCTGACCAGTATAGAAATCAATCTTTTATAATCAATATTTGTAATAAAATGGGGTAAAATTGCAAATTACCTCAATATATTTTCCAAAATATTTATATAAATATTTTTGAAAAATAAAAGGATAATTATACTCTTCTTCCCTGAGATTTTGTATAATTATATGTAGATTTTTCGTGATTTTGAAAATTACATCTAGCACTCCTGATGTTTGCTTTCATTTAATAAACAAATCCATCCATTAGTCAAAAAATCGAATTGGCTGATATTAACAAAAAAATCAGAAAAAAATTATGTTAACCTTTAATTGACTTATTACTGACTTGTTGTAGGTCAGGTAAATATTTTTATGATAAAATTACCCTCATACGTCTTCACGCATTAATGCATGTGAGGCGGTATATCTTTTCCGATATAAGGGTAGTTTAGTCCCAAAAAATTATTTAACTTGCAATAAGTCAGTATTAATCAGTCAAAGGTTAATATAGATTTTTTCCTGATTTTTTTTTTTTTTTTGCTAATATCAACAAATTCGGTAAATTTTGATTAACTGATGGACTTATTTGTTAGATGTAAACAAATATCAAGGGTGCTAGATATAAATTTTCAAACCACAGGAGATCTATGGATAATTACATTAAACCTCTGGGACAGGGAGTGTAATTATCCCAAAAATAAAATACTAATTTATTTTTTTTGTGTCTTTTATGAAAGAGCACACTGCCTCCTAATGAGGAGGATAATTTGCTCATAACACTACGAGATCATTTGTAATTTTACCAGCAATAAATTTTTTCTTATTAGGAGAAAAAACAAGACAGAAAAGCTCCCATCTTATTTTGTAACTTTTTTTAAAAATAAAATAAATAAAATTGGTATTCCAATAAATTCAGCAATCGAATAATACATCGATAGTCAATATAACAAAAGTGATAAAATAAATTATAATTATTTATATAAAATGAGATAAATGAGTGGAATTCTTATATAGAAGTATTATTATGTAGTGAGTACATCTAAAATCATTTAATTATTATTAAGCCCCTCCAATCTCTAACCGTTGAATTATAAGGGAAAGCCGACGAAATTAAATAAAATCAGTTAGGTAGTCCTAAGGCCCAAAGTGCCAAACCGCTGCAACCCCAACCGTAGGGAGATTTATTTATTTAAATATTGTAAAAATAAAAAATAACAAAATAAATGCAAGTCTACCACAAAATTGGTAGCATTTACGACTCGGCTAATTCTGTTTTTTCTTTTTAATGATTAATTTGAATAGTAATTTACATTAATAAACACTTAATAAATACTTATTATTAATTTTTAATTTTCAAAATTATTATTGTGTATAATAATATTTTAAATAGTTTTAGTAAATAAATATTATTACATTTTTAATAATTTTAAATATTTTTATTAATTAAAAAATGACATGTAATATTATGTTATATACAAAACAAATTTAAAAATAGGAAAATAATAAAAATATTATAAAATTAGTGATAACGCTCCCACAAGTGTGCCGTTGGCAATGATGTCGAGATTTTTCATCTTCCTCACCTATCGATTTTATTCGATCATTTATTTCTCAAATTGCGTTAACAACTATATTTTTAAAAATTTTGTGCTTATAAATTTTACCTTCTACAGGGTGTTTGGATTCACTTTATGATTTTTTAAACATTATATGATTTTAAAATTTTAATGTTTATTTGTGAGGTTTATTGATATTAGAATTTTATTGTTAGATTATAAATTAATTTATTAAAATTCTTCCTAAAACTAAGAGAAACTTATACTCTTTTTTTTTTTCAATTGGTGTTTAAAGCATTTAATATTTGATTTTAAATGATGAAATATTCTATGATACTTGATTCAAATATTTTTAGAAATTATAGTTATCTTTACTTGGGAGTTGTAGATTGGAAGCCCAAACAAAAGGTTTATGACCTTTTAAGCATTCCTTTTCAAGAGCTCTCCTGACACGATTTTCAGGATTATTTACATGGGGAAAATTACTATTCCAATCCGGTTCGATCGAATGGCAGGTGTAATACACTTGTCATGTGATTAGTATATAGTTCAGGAGAAGTGACCAATCACATAATAAGTGTAACACACTTGTTCTGTAATTGATTTGATTCGACCAAACCTGATTTGAGCAACAATTTTCCCAGCCTTGAAATCCTTTTTGGTCCTTTAATTTAATCCAGTCAAAACCCAGTGGCTTCAAGGGATCTTGACCTCTGTTTTTAGTATTCTTGTACTCTTAACAAATACAGAGTTTCCGGGAGGAGAAGTCCAACCATATGAACACTCATATGGCTGAAGATGTGGAACTGGACCTTCTGATCTTACTCTCTCATGCTCCTCCTTTGCCATCATACTAAAACAAAATCACCTGTCCAGAAATTCATAGACTTATCTGGAATGAACACTGCAGACATTTGCAGCAACCAAACTTAAAAGGATACTTTGTTCAGGTTGTCAGAATGGCAAGTGATCTAACAGTTTCGTTATGAAGCAAAGAATATTCACTGTAACAAGAATGTCATAACAGAAACAACAAAGATCAGCAAACTAATCAAAGTACCATGGACAGAAACAACCAGAAAGCAATGAAATGGATTATCAAAACAAGAACCATTAAGGGTGAAAACTTACACAGCAGAACCAAACTATAAAACTTTTTGCCTCAATTCAATGTTAACACCACATGCAGAGAAAGTTAAAGGTAGGGGTGTTCAAAATTCGGTTTTTCGACCCTTTACTTCCAAGTCCCAAATAAAATGAAAAAACAAGGGTACAGGTACATCTGCCTCCTCAAAGCAAGGTGTGATCAAGATAAGTTTATTCATAGAGAAAATTCAGTTCTATCCAAGGAAAAAGAAAAAGAAATCAATCAGAAAGAACATGCTGGAAAGCAAGAAGTATTTGGAAAAGCCTACCCACCAGCTGGAGAAACAGAGTTTGAGGAGCGTTTTGTTTGTGAACGATGATGGCTTGAATTGTATGAAGGTAAAACTGGAAAATTGAGAAAGGAGGCTTTCGCTGTTGCAAAGCTGGCAAAATTAGTTATGAATAGTTTCTTTTTTAGCAAAAATTGCTGCTTTATTGGACATGAATGAAGCTGATCACGTAAAGCACCCACTCATATTCCTCTGCTGTTGCACATTGTGCACCACACCAATGAGAAGGTGTGGATTGAGACCAACGTCCAAGGCAAACCTATTTCATCAAACAAAACAAAGGTAAGTCACGCAATTCCACAAGAAACAAGATTACTACATGATATTCCAATCTCATACAGTGTGCTCAGTGCTTACCTTTTCAAGTCCCTACCAGTAGAGAGAGATGCATTTGATGATTTTAGTATATATCCTCAACAAGAAATCAAAATCTTTCACTAAGAATCCTGCTCCACAGCTTTAAAAGTTGGGGCAGCATTTCTGATTTCACTCTTGGGGAGGTGATCATACATTGAACTATTGGGCACTCGAACTGCTGACTCAACTTGTGTCTTTTGATTATGGTTCATTCTTGAACCAGCTTCCTGGACGCAATTGAGTATCGACTTTCCCTTGATAGCAAACAAAGAACATTAGCATGCATGCAAAGAGGGCAAAGAGCTTAACTTTGGATTACGTTGACGCAGGCAGTTGCTTTTTCAGTGGACATCTTGACGATAAACCAGAAAAAGCAAGCCGTTTCAGTTACTTATTTGATTGGATCTAAAATTGCTTAGCCGAAACTGCCATTTCCAATAAGTGGAATTGTTTGTTCTTTCTTGAGTTCTAGCTGAATAGCAGTCAAATAAACAGAAAGAAGCCCACCAGCTGCAAATTGAGTAATGAATCACAGGAGAGCAAGGTGCATGGAGTTCACAAGAAGAACAGCTGCACACATCAGCAACCAGACATTTGGAGCTGTCCCATCTTTTTGTGATCTCATAGTTGAGAGATCTCCAAAATGTTCATCTCTAGCTATAAGTTCCATAGTTATTATCATTTCTACTCAAGCATAGCCCTGCCCTTGCATAACCTTGCAAAAAATAAACATACTCGCCCACACAAAGATGTGAGGGAGGTAAAGAACTTCTTCACTGTCGATGATCACAGGATAATCATCCTTTGTAATGCTTTCTCTGGTTCCATCCAATCAACTACCTCCTGAACATTAGTTAAAACCTTTCAATAATCAGCATTCTTTAGTCAGTCAGCACACAGGTTTAGTTATCCATCAAGGTCAAGGTTTATAATCCACCAAGAAATGAGGAATTAAATTTATACTGGAGCGTTACTAAATGCAGAATGGTAGATAACATATCAACTAATATACTGAGGAAAAAATCAATATTTGATGCAGCAGCAGCAAGAAGCATAAATTTCTGCAGAACAGGAGGATTTTACAAGATACCTGAAGTAATTTTAGCATGAGTCATATTATTCTCCAAATTCTGAGCAACACCATACATCCCTTGGGCACGACAGGCTTGAATTATTGTGGCAAAGGTTACATTGTCTGGTTTACATCCACACCCCTCCATTGCCATTAATAACTCCATCATCTTTTCTACATCACCGGCATTGCCATAAGCATTGATGATACAGTTGAAAAAAGGTGTATCAAGTACCACGTCTGAATTCTCCACTTGCCTTAAAATTGAATCAACTTTGCCCAAAAGCCCTGCTTTACTATATGCAGAGACAAGAGAGCTGTAAGTAATAGAATTAGGCTTGAAACCATGGTGTTTCATTTTCAGGAACATCTCATCCATCTTCTCAATATTTCCAGACTTTCCAAATATCTCAATTACTATATTGTAGGTAACAATTGTGGGAGAAAAGAATCTCTTCTTCATGAACTCCATAACAGATCCCATTTGTTGGTACAAGCCAGATTTCCCATACGATCTGATCAGAATATTATATGTCATTATGTCAGGCTTCAATCCCATAAGCTGAAACTCATCAAACCACTTCTCCATTTCATTAATCCTTCCGCATCCACCGTAAGCTCCAACTACAGAGTTAAAAGTAAAAATATCTGGACAACATTTGCCACTTTGAATCATGTCGGTCAATGAGTTCTCCATTGATTCTAAACACTTAGCTTTTCCATATCCATCAATCAGGATATTATAAATCACAGTACTACATTCAATTCCTAAATGTGACATTTCCTCTAGAATCAGCCCAATCATATCAAAATGACGGAGTTTAATGCAATATTTAACAAGGATAGAGTACGTAAAAGCATCAGGTTTGCAATTGTCGACAGACTTCATATCTTCGACAACACTAAATGCCTTGTCAACAAGGCCATTGAAGGCATAGGCACCCACAAGTGCTGTATAAACATCAACCGTGGGTCGGAGGCCATCACAAAGCATGACCTCAAAAAGCATACTAGCTTTGATTTGGCTGCTTGCATTTGCCTAGCATCACTAGCAGCTTAGCATATGTCTGAGATCTTGGCTCATACCAATGTTGTTGACGTAGAAGATCAAATATCTACAAACATGAAATATATTTTATAGTCAAAGAAACAAGCAACATTTATACACTATCCACATTTCACCAAATTAAAATTCAGAAATTTAACAACTACCACATGATTGACTTGTACACGAAGAGGAGTAAACAAAAACTACAACCTCTTGGATTAAACTATAATTCAAATTTCTTTAAAGCTAAAGAAATTCATCAACACAAATAAAAAAGAAAACTCTATTTTATGCAACAAATATTCTCTGTCAAAAGCACAATATTAAAACATAGAATTTATCATTGGCAGCTTTGCAACATTTATGAATCCCTGAAAACTACACATAAAACAGAGTAGTTAAAATCTTCCCGAAAGAAACATCATGCTTCACAATCCCAGATTCCAAAACACCAGAAGATAACAAATTTTTATATGTACACACAGGCATTCAAAGCACAAGTATTTCCTTAAACATATCTCCAAGTCCCATCAAACACAAGACACTGAAAATTCACGCAAAAGTTCGGCTACAGAAAAAGGAGGAGCATACAACCTTAAGAGCAGACTCCCAACGGTTCTGCTTAATTGCATCACCCAAAGCTTCCAAGACAGCCTTAGGCCAGAGGTTCTTGTACTTGGAAGAATTGGCCTTTTTCTCGATGGCTTTAATGGCCGCCTCCGTTCTCAAGATTCTTGAGAGGTCTTTCTTGGAGAACTTGCGAAATTGGAGGCCCTGTGACTGAGAATTGCTGTCACAATCTGGGCTTTTCTTGGACGATGATTCCACTTTGAAGGAAGAGAGGCGGAGGTTGGTTGGGTTGCGGAGGAGGAGCTCCATCGCCGACGGTTGAAGGATTTCTTTCCAATTTCCTTTTATTTGGAAAAGGCTGAAGCCTTTGCTAGATTGCGAGCGGGGAGTAAGAATTTTGATAAAGGGGGTATTTTTATTTTCTATGGACACATTTACTTTGAGTGATGTGATTAAAATGGGATATATTAAATTGTGATTACTATCATGAAAAAATCACATAATATATCATGCTTAAGGCACTAATCACAAACTAATCCAAAATGAAGTAAACAAAAAATAAATGGTGATTAGGCATGATATCATGGCTAATCACCCAAGGTAAAGGTGCCCTATAGGATTTAAACACACTTTGCACCGTAAATTACGCATTTTGTCTCGTTTATATTTTCAAAATATAAAAGGTAATAAAAATACTCCTAATAAAAAATTCAATATTGATAAAATAAAAATATCCTTCTTACTTACTCATATACTTTTTTATTCTACTTCATAAAAATATATTTTTATTAAAAATATCTCTCCCAAACTATTTTTAGTGATTTAAAATTTTATTCACATCTTATTTTAAAAATAATATTTATAATTTATAATTTTATAAATAATGGATCACAAAATATATTTTATAAGCTCAAAATATATGCAAATATTCTATAAAATAAATAAATTATGTTAAAAAGTAAGTGTAAATATGTATGAATACATAATGCATATAATATTACAGAAAATGTATGTTATATAACTTATAAATTTAAATTCAATTACATATCCACATAATAAAAATATAACATATCATTATTTAAAAAATATAAATTAATTATATAATAGATTTTTGTATTTTACAGTATATATATGTTCGATGTAATATTTTAAATTTGTATTGATAATTTATTCTTTTTTAAAAAGTTCAATATATATAACAACCAGGCAAAAAATATTTAAATCTTTTACTAGTTGTGTAAAAAGGATAATAATTGTAATTTATGAAATTTATACAAATTTTATACTTAGTATAAAAATTATAAATTTTGGCTAGTGTTTATTTTAAATAAAAAATTTATAAAAATTCAAATTGTATTTAGGAGGATGATTGTAATAGAGATATTTTAGGGGTGTAAATATTAAGGGCATTTTCATTATAAAAAATTAAATGTATATTATGAGGGGTTATTTTGTTACATTTTATAATTCAGGGGTGTAAATGCACTTCATGCATAGTTTAGAGGCACAAAGTGCATCTAACCCTTTATTTTATCTGATTTTTTATGGTCATTTGGCCAATAAGTTGTTTAAAATATTTTATAAAATGTTCAAAATTTCGTAAGTTCTATTGAATTATTTGGTAAACTTTTTTCTAACAAAATTTATAAAATTTATAATATATATTTTTAAGAGGGAAAAATACATACTACCCCCGTGATATACAAAATGTGTAAAATACCCCCTGTGAAAAAAAATTAACAAATTACCCCCCTGTGTTTTAAAGAATAAATCAATTTACCCCCCTAGCCCTGAAAGTGCACTACACGTGCCTCACGTGCGATTACCATTAATTTTTAAAAATAAAATATTATTTCATATTTAACTATAATATATATTAATATTATTATATATAATATTTATAATAATATATATTTTTATATTAAAAAAAAATAATAAAAATAATCCAAACAAACCCCACCCCCACCTTCTTCCTCGTTGCGCCCCCCCCCCCCCCCAACCCGTCATCGGCGCGCGAGCTCGCCCCCTTCTCCGTTGTCGGCGCCCCAACACCCCCCCCCCCCCCCCTCTCCCCTCGCCTGCCCCCCACCGTCGCCCCAGCCCTCCCCCCTTCTCTGTCGCCGCCGCCCTCTCCCCTTCCCTGTCGCCGCCGCCCTCCGCCCTTTCTTCCTCGACGCCCGCCCCCCACCTTCCTCCCTTCCTTGTCGCAGCCGCCCCACTTTCTCCCCCTTCCCTGTCGCCCGCCCCCCACCTTCCCCGTCCCCCCGTCACTGGCGCCGCCTGCTCCATCTCTCTCTCTCTCCATATATATATATATATATATATATATATATATATATACATTTATATAATTTTAAATAATTAAAATATATCATACATATATTATTAAATTATTAATTAAATTTTATTAAATATATATATATATATATATATTTAATATAACTTTTAATCTATATCGTTGATCAAATTTCGTAGAATTTGAACCATTGATCTTATTAATTAAATCTTAGCATTAGATTCAATCACATCCAACTGCTATAAATAAGGATGTAAATATAATTTTATAATTAAAAATTAAAAAAAAAGAAAAAATACCTAAAAAAGGTGCTTGAATGGCACGAAATCGCGTGGAGGACTTATTTGCTTTATTATGAAAAACACAAGGGGGTAATTTGCTATTTTTTTTCACAGGGAGCTAATTTATTCATTTCGTATACATAGGGGGTGATTTGCATTTAACCCATTTTTAAGATTTATAAGTTTTTTTTTTTAATTTTCTTTTTCCACTTGAAATTAATATCACCAGAAAAATTATGTTTTATAATATTTATAATCCACTTTTTATGTGATCTTAATTTATTTTAATAATTCATTTCCATTGAGTTTAAGTATAAAAAAGTATGAAAAAAAATAGTTAATTGTAAGACACAAATTTAAGTGATTGAGAAAAATTTTCTACACCCACAATTGCTCAAGATTCATTTCTACTTTAATTATTTTCAATGAGCTACAATAAAATGTAATCCATCAACAATTTATACTAGGGCACATCAAAAGCATTGCTAAATTACAATTTTACCCCTAACAAAAAAATTTAGATCCCTAATCGTCGAGCCTGGATGCAGTGTCAGGTTAGACCCCACGTCTCAACACATTGTATCTTACTATTACCTTTTCATGTAATTAAAAAAAAGTTACAAGTAAATATTTTTGGATTTTCTTTTGCAATATATATATATATATATATATATATATATATTGAATATATTATGAATGATGGCCCCAAGAAAAAGGTCAAAGACCTGCCTATATATAGAGATCATACCTCTATATGTGCATGCATATATTTCCCAAACTCTAGAAATACAAATATGGTTAGACAACTAGCTACAATAATTCTAATTTGCTCAATCATGGCAACCTTGCCAATCTGCAGCAATGGCACATCACTTGACCAAAACCCTAAATCAGTTCAGAATTGGGTCCAAAAACTCAACCAAGCTACACAAAAGGTGACTAAGCTTCACTTCTACTTCCACCGTCTACGGGGCACGAGTGCGGTGGCCGTGGTCCAAGCCAACTCAACCGACTCTTCGCCCACACTCTTCGGCCTTGTATACATAAAGGACGATCCTCTCACTGTAGGCCCTGAGCTGTCTTCCGAGCTCATAGGCTATGCCCAAGGGATCACGGTCTCCGCATCTTTAGAGGAACTTATCTTATTTGAGCCCTTCACCTTCGTTTTCACCAACAAGGCATACAACGGAAGCACCCTAGTAGTCCTCGCAGCAACCCTATGCTGCATAAGTATCGAGAGCTGCCTATTGTTGGTGGTACTGGTGTTTTCCGTTTGGCACGTGGGTTTATTTCGTACCAAACGTATGCTTATAATAGCACTAGTGGAGATGGCACCATTGAGGTCGATATGGTGGTGTTGCACTAATAGTTATAAAGTCTGTGTGTGCAAGAAATAATAATTAATGTACTCTATAGTAATAATTTCATTATGGGTCGATCTTTTATATATATATATATATATATATATATATATATATATAGTGGTAATTTCATTGCAGAGCTATTGCTAAAAATATTGAGCATTAACTACATGAATATTTTACATTTTCACAAAAGTGTTGATAGTATATTAATTAATTAACACCCCATATTAACCTTATTTTACATTTTACATTGTTTAATAAAAAATTAAATAACGTTGTGAACCTCATTCCGGTAGAAATGTTTAATCCTAGGTAATTAAACACATCATATACGTCCAACAAATACAGATTTCATACATATAGTTTTTCAAATTCGTGCACCACAAACAAATACTTGTTTGTTAGGGATTCCATGAAATTTTAGGTGTGTAACATGTATAAACTAGACAAAGATCATTCTAGTAGACAATTTTTGTTTGAATCCAAAATTCTCTCTACCTCGATAATGAAATGCCAATTCAATCAATCAGTTGTTAGCTTGTCCTTAACCCCTTGAAGATATATATAGGGATTTAAAATAATTTACTTTATATGGAAAAAAGAAAAAAACTATGATAAATAGATTAGAAAAATACCCTCCTTGTGAAAAAAATAAAAATAAATAGGCAAACAATTGTCACGTAATGAGTGAACAATACGCGCAAATTCTTTTTTTTTTTTTTCTTTCTTTCTTTTTATTTTTTACGGTAAACAATTATATTTATGTCCTTTATCATGAATCATAGGGACTTAGGTGGTTAAAATCAATGATCAAGATTTTCTCTATTTAAATTAATAATTTTTAACCTATTTATATGCAAATAATAAATATATACAAACAAATATATACAAAAATTATTATAATACTAATATTTTATATAAAATAAGTGAAAAGTATAAAATAAATTAAATAATATAAGTCAAATCAAATTCCAAATTCACAACACTGACAAATAAAATTATTATTATTTAATAATATTTTAAATAGTTTAAGTAAATAAATATTATTAATTTTGTAATAATTTTAAATATCTTTATTAATTAAAAATTACATGTATATTATATTATATACAAAAAAAATTTAAAAATAGGGAAATAATAAAAATATTGTAAAATTAGTGATTATCAATCCCGCATGTGTGGCATTGGCGATAATATCGAGATTTTCATCTTACTCACCTATCGATTTTATTCGCTCATTTATTTTAAAAATTGCGATTAACAACTATATTTTTAAATTTTTTTGCTTTATAAAATTTATAAGCAAATACAGGGTGTTTGGATTAACTTATAAATTATTTTCAAACATTTTATGATTTTTAAATTTGATATTTATTTATGAGGTTTATTGATATTATAATTTTATTGTTAGATTTAAATTAATTTATCAAAATTCTTGCTAAAACTATGTTATAAACTCATATTGTTTTTTTCAATTGGTTTAAAGCATTTAATATTTTATTTTAAAGTTATTTTAAATTATGAAATATCCTATGATACTTTTTAAATCCTAAAATATATTGTAAAACATTTTTAGGAAATTATAATTTAATTGACACCATCTAAAAAGTAAAATTTATAAGCACATTTTTTTTTCTAAAAATATAGTTGCTAATCACAGTTTGGGAAATAAATGAACCAATAGAACCGATAAATGAGAAAAGAAGAAGACCTTGATGCCGATGCCAATAACATACTTGTGCGATTATTGATAAATGAGTCATTAATATAAAAGAATTTTTTTTTAAGAATATGAGAGTCGTTAATAACACTGACGAGTCCCATTAAAAATGCAAGTTACCCCATGTTTAGTGATGGCAATGGGGCGGGCTGGTACGGGTCCGCCCGAATTCAAGACCCGCCCCATTTAATTTTTGTCAGATCCATAACCCGCCCCCGCCCCGCCTGGACCCGTATCAGACCCGCCCCATTTAATTTTTGCCAGCCCATAACCCGCCCCTGCCCCGCCTGGACCCGTACCAAACCCGCCTCATTTAAGTTTTGCCAGCCCCATAACCCACCCCACCTCGCCTCGCCATGCTAAAATTTCGCCCCGTCCCGACCTAATTAATTTATACAAAGAATACATTAAATTAATATTTTTTTAAGAAATAATATCAGTTTAGATTTAAATATTTTAATATAATTTTCAATCTAAAATGAATTGGATAAGACAAAAAATACGTTCATCTAAATTAGTAAGTTTTTATCAACTAATTTTTATTTTTGGTATTTTTATATATAGTTGGGTATATGCAAAAAATATTTAGGATTCATATATATATATATATATATATATATAATAAGATAAATTTTTATTTACAATATATTGTATATATTAATAATATACAATAAAAAAAAGAGGTGGGGTTGGACCGGGACTGGGTCCAATGGGGCGGGTTCGAGACAGGACCCGCAACCCGCCTGGGACCCGACCGGGGCAGGTTTTAGCTGCCCCAGACCCGCCCCGAACCCAAAAAATGACATCCCATGGGGCGGGTCCGGGATGGGTTTTCCGGGTTCGGGTTGAAATTGCCAACCCTACCCATGTTGAGGTAGACTTGCATTTATTATTATTATTTATTATTATTATTATTATTATTACAATATTTTAATAAATAAACCCCAATAGGGATGCCTTGTCATAGAACCTGGTTAGTAGCCTCAAGTCCCCTACGTATATGGCAGCCGACCTACATAGGATGATTAAAAGAAAGGATAATTACACTTTCATTCTTTGAGATTTGGTGTAATTATACGTACGTCTCTTGTGATTGCAGAAATTACGTCTAGCATCCATGAGATTTACTTCCGTCTAACAAATAAGTCCATTTGTTGGTAAAAAAGACTGAATTTGCTAATATTAATAAAGAAAACCAAATGAACTGATTACTGACTTATTGTATGCCAAACAATTTTTTTTTTTGGGATTAAACTAGCATTTTAACTGTTAAATTATACATCCTTAAATGCATTAATGCTTGAAGAAGTATGAGGGTAATTTGATCAAAATAAAATTTATTTGACCTGTAATAAATCAATAATAAGTCAACCAGGATTTAATATAATTTTATTTTTTGATTTTTTGTTATATTAATTATATTAACACTATATAATATATATTATAGTCAACCTCAGTAATATAATTATATATTTATAAATTATATAACATAATATATAACAGTGATATAATTTTATTATTATATATAATATAATATATACTTATATTATTAAAAAAAATTGGTTTTTTTTTTTCCTGTTTAAAACCAAAAAGCCCAAATTGATTCAGTTATAACTGAAATGATTCGGTCGTTTTCATCAGTTCGATTTCGAGATGGAATTTTGACGGTCGAAAATTATTCAGTTTATCGAACTGAACCCCCTAAAAGGGTCGTGTGGTGGAAAGAAAGAAGTATTTGGAAAATCCTACCCACCAAACAGAGTTTGAGGATTAAGGTTTTGTTTGTGGATGATGATGGGATTGAATTGTATGGAGATAAAAGAGGAAAATTGAGAAATGAGGCTTTTGGTGTTGCAAATTGTTTCTTTTGTTTGCAAAAATTGCTGCTTTATGGACACGAATTGTGTGGTGGAATGAAACTGAGTATATTATGATTGATGACCCCAAGAAAATGTCAAAAACCTGCCTATATGTAGAGAGTTCATACCTCTATATGTGCATGCATATATTTCTCAAACTCTACAAATACAAAATAGGATAAATTACAATGATCTATCCTGAAGTTTAAAAATAATTACAAATACTTTTTGTTGTTTTAAAAATTATAAATACTCCATAATATTTGTAATTTTTCAAACAACGAGAGGATATTTGTAATTATACTAAACTTTACGGAGGAAGTTGTAATTTACCCAAATAAATATGGTCAAGCAACTAGCTACAGTCATTCTAATTTGCTCAATCATGGTAACCTTGTCCTAATCTCCTATGATGGTACATTACTTGACCAAAATCCTAAATCAGTCCAAAATTGGGTGCAAAATCTAAACCAAGCTACACAAAAGGTGACTAAGCTTCATTTTCTACATCCACCGTCCACGGGGCACGAGTGCGTGGCCATGGCCCAAACCAACTCAACCGACTCTTTGGCCACACTCTTCGGCCAAATTTACATAAAGGACGATCCTCTCACCATAGGCCTTGAGTTGTCTTCTGAGCTCCTAAGCTATGCCCAAGGGATCACAACCTCCGCATCTGTAGAGGAACTCATAACTATTTGAGCCCATCACCTTTGTTTTCACCAACAAGGCATACAACGGAAGTACCCTAGTGGTCTTCGCCAGCAACCCTACGCTGCATAAGTATCGAGAGCTGCTTATTGTTGGTGGTACTAGAGTTTTTCATTTGGCACATGGATTGGTTTCGTACCTAACATACGCTTATAATAGCATTAGCGGGGATTACACCATAGGGGTCGATATGGTGGTGTTGCACTATTACTTATAAGTCTGTGTATACAAGAAATAATAATTAATCTACTCTATGGTAATAATTTTATGATTGTGGATCGATCTTTCATATCTGTAGCTATATCTATATTGCATATAAAAGTCTGAATTTCTCATATATTTGTTTTCATTGTGAAAAGACGTTTATATCCTTATTTAAATAATCTTTTAAAAATAATAATCAAAATCAATTTTAGGAGATAAAATTCCATCAAATTAAAACTATTTAAGAGTCCTAATTCCTCTAAATTAAGTTATTAATGATAAATGTATCCAACTACATCCTCGCATGGATAAGAGGACTTGGCTCGTTGGAAATCCCCGTACAATTTAAAGACTCAATTTATTTTTTAAAGAGTTGGAAAAGTTTCTGATGTACTCCATCTCTTTCCAACCTCTCTATTTATAATAGTTAACTTCAAACTTGTTCTTAGATTATGTTATTGCGTTCGTCACTTATTTGGCTCTCAACTTTCCAGTTGTGGTCCTTATGACTTGTCGACCATGTGTTTGCCAACTGGTGTCCTTTGCTTTTATGATAGTTGGTGCATTTGTCCTCTTCTATTGGCAGTCTTCTTTTAGGTGTTTTACATTTTGAGGTTTTTATCTTGTTTTGTAAAAATCCTTTCTTTATCCTTTTCTAGTTTTGTTTTGTTTTGTTTTGTTTTTTTTTTTTTTTTGGATTACCCCGAATCTTTGTTGCGAACAAGGGCTTTTCCTGTTTTTCACAACAAGGGCATATGTACTTATGCCTTACCCGACATGCATCATATTGCATGCCTTCTTCCTTATGGTCTCCATTGTAGACAATTTATTTTTCTAAACGAACATTCTCTTTCTTTTTGCATAGGCTTTTTGCAAACTCGTTGTTTTTTCTTGTCATGGAGTTTAACATGAATGATTCATTTAATTTATTCAAAAATATTTTGAACGGATATTAACTTTGTCCATTTTAGTAAGACAGACTCAATACCTCCAAGCTCTTTTGGTAGATATTCCATCTTCACTGAGGGATGATACCATGGGAGCTTCTCCCGTGACAGCCTTCACTTGGTTGACTGCTACCATCTCAGATCTCTGCAACTTGATAAAATAAAATGTTGGATGAGACCATTTTCCTATGATTTCTGGAGCAACTGCAATAAACTTAAGCTCCAAAATATCTCCTCATTTAAGGTGGGGATTATTTTGCCATGAGTCATAAACCTCCCTACTGATCCACTGCAAAAGTTTAGAGATTTCCAAAAATCCTAGTGACATAGTATGAATCGAAGCAAGGGCTCCAAAATCATACCATTCTCAAATTTCTTTTGGCTTCGACCCTTCGAGCATCTAGATCCCGTTATATTTTCAAGATGCATCTACTATGGTCTTGCTTAAGTTGATTCATTTACGGAAAACTAGTTTCTCCCTCATTCTCTGGTACACCTGCCTAGTAGAAAAAGATAATGATTCGTTTGTATTAACATTAAAAATATTTATTATCGGTCTAAGATTAATCTCTTCCTCTTTTACCCTAAAGGTGTTGGGTTGACTTGAAGTATTTGCACTTTCTGTAATTCAACTGTTGCCTTCTCACCAGATCTGGCGATGACGCCTCGTGCAAAGAGTACTTGAATATGTCGTTACCGTTTAGAGCTTGCAGGTTTATAACCTTGCTATCTCAATTATCAAGCCATCACTGAAAGTGATGCATTTCAAATTGTTCTACTAGTGGTTCCATGACGATCTAAAAGCAAGTTTAGTACTCCTAATGGCGATCTGGACAGTGAGATTAGCTTGTTGGACTTGACCAACTATTTGGACTTTAACCATCAGCTGTCCAAACTTCTTATCAACGTTCTCAAGGTTATCCCTGAGATGCCTGAGCCTTATGATGATAGAGTCTGCTTCAGATGCTTCTATCTTTTGTCAAGAAATCTGCAAGAATATTTTCATAAGATCTAACAATAACAATATTATAACAATAATATTGACATTCAACTTACCATATATAATAATACGAGTTTTCTCAATTTTTCATTCAACTTTATTTTTTAGAAAAACTTTGACATTCGCATTATCAACAGTTAAAGTAAATTCTTTAGTTAGTAGAAATAAATGACATTTCTTAAACGCCTTCTAAACAGTAAAGAACTCATTTTTATTAATATGTTAGACATTGGCTTGTTATTTGGTGAACAACTCTCCTGTCTATCTATATATTCTTCACTAATAAGTTGTTTTCTTCATGAATACTGTTGTCCATCTGTAGTCATTGAAAGTTTAACTTACTTTTTCAGTGATGTCATCAAACACCGTTAACAATTAAAATTGTAAGAATGATTTTGTTAGATGATAGTAAATGACAGAGGTGTTAAAGTAATTACAAAAATCTTAGGGGGTGTTTGTGTATTTTGGACTAACCTCAGGGGGCATCAGAATAATTTATCCTAATTTATTTTCTATTATGAGGAGTAAAAAATAGTGGAATTTTTAATTAAAAAATATGAATTTTTTAATGAAAAATTTGCAAGTTTCATCCTGTAACTTCGAGGATGACAATTTTGGTCTTTTTTCTGCATTATTATCAAATAAAAAAATAAATATCTGAGCCCGGGTTCGAACCGGGGACCTCTAGTGTGTGAGACTAGCGTGATAACCAACTACACCACCCAGACAACCAACTTAATGCTTTTAACTTGCAATCATCAACATTTTAAAGTGAAGCATGGTAAATTTGTTGTAACTGACTATGGAACTGTCTCTCAAATTATTAAATAAATACCTAAAAGATTTTGATCCTTTATCACACATCAAGTGAGATTTGTACATGGACTATTTTCCATTAATTGTTTAAGATTTTTTACAGTACCTAATTATTAGAAAGGGATAACTTTTAATACCTTTTTCAAGTTTGGTCTAATCATACTTAAACCCTTTAAGTTTGAAAATTTACATTTACCTCCCCTAACACTAACGACCATTAAAAATCACTTTCATAAAAACCAGATTTCTTTGAATCATTTTTCATCTTGATTTCTTTGAATCATTTGCCCATCTATATTTCTTTAAATTAATTTTCATCTTGATTTTATAAAAATCAAATTTGCAATCAAATTGGAAAACACTTCTGCACCTTTTATGCAGTCAATTAAGCTATCTTTATTTGGGATATAATAACTATCAAATTCTAATATCTTATTGAAGCCTTGATAGTTAATTACTAATCTAGGTTTATCTCTTTTTATCTCACCGTGGTTTCTTATCAGAAAATCAGGGCTACTGTAAGCATAAACTCTAGCTCGATGAGTTTAAGATTGATATGCTCGTTGATGATCTCTTGCATATCCTTCTTATCCTCTATATTTATCTGGATAGGTTTGTATTGTACATAATTATATTTGCATTGTCTTTGACCTTCAGAGTAGTTTCGATTTTGTTTCTATTCCATCATGCTAGAGGTTTCTCAATAAAATTCCTTTAAATAAGTCTCTTGACATTCTTGATAGAAATTTTACTTTCTTCGTTTATGTCTAATGACTTATACTCAGCTTCTTTGAAAATCCTAAGTTTTTCTTCAGAAGCCTTTTTGAAACCCTGTTGCATGAAAGACAAAAGAGCCTTACCAAATTTTCTTTATCCTATATTTTAGGATGAGTTAATTTGGCATCGCAATAACCAATTTTGATGGGAAAATTTATGAGCATTATTATGCTAAATGCCTTTTCTCTTAGCAAAAATTATATCTCACTACCATAATTAGTAGTAAAAGTCAATAAATTTCTATGGTTATCCTCACATATTTCACAAAAGTCTGGATCTAATTATTACGTAGCAAAATATATGTTCCTGCATAATGAAAATTAATAGAAAAGAGGCGTTTTTATCTTGAACCAAGATGTTCCAAATACTTCTCCAATTATGATTTTTGCTTCTTGAATCTCTTTGTTGAGTATTGGGAAGTTTTGTAAAAAATCCCTTCCTGTAAAATGGGTAAGGTGTCCAAAGCTTCGCCAAGAAAAATATCAGGTTTTACTGTACAAATTCCCGATCCTGAATTAATATAAGTTGCAAAATATTCTGACTTATATTGATCATACAACATACCAACAAAATATGTATATAGAGAATGGACTGGTCATTCAATTATAATGGATATTCATCAGAATCACTTTCTATTTCTTCCTCATAGATTCTTTCATCTAATGGAAGATCTTCAAATTAGGAAATGGGTACCGAATTGCCATAGTAAGCTGCATCTAGGATGCCATTCGTGGTTTCAGATTTTCATAATTCACCACGTTTCTGCAGGTAATATAGTGATATATGATCCTTTGCTCCGTATATCCAGCAGTTGCCATCTTTGGAATTTTCATTGGTTTTGGTATGTGATTATCTGAAAGTTCTCTTTGTAGGGTTTTTCATGTGGATCTTGTGTTTGTTCATCTAGATCCTTGAGATGTAGCCCTTGTTGGTCCTGTTTTTATCCAAATTTGTATGATCTGACCTTTGATTTGGACCACCACAATCTTTTTCGAAAAGAGAATTTTCTGGAACTCTTGGAGTAGGAGCCACTATTTTTCTGCTTCCTCTTCCTTGACTCGCTTGATTCTTCTATAATTATTGAAAAATCATAATTATCATAATAAAGAGGAGTTTTTTTTAGTCTTACCTCTCAGTCCCTTCATGTTCTTTTGGGACGATGCTTGATAATACCAATCCTTCAGTTTGTCTTTAAGGAAAGACATCCCATTCCCACTGAATATTGTTCTCCTTTAGGTACTTTGTAAGATTGAATCAACATTTTTCTCCATGAACTGTAGCCAATAAAGATAGCCATGTTCTTTTAAAGATAGCAGGCTCCAATAGTCGTATGAAATTTTCCTTGTCGAGTTCTAGCCTGATCGTGGCTATCTTTATCGCTGCAACCCATTCATCTCTTAGTTTCTCGATGTTTTTAGAAGTCGATAATATCCAAGTTAAATATAGTTCCATATGGATGCAAGGACTGGAGCATTGTCCTTGCTCATGGCGTGTTTCTAGGCACTCTTCTTGGATCCCGTCCTAGAATTTTTTTTCTCTTAATCCAGTTTCACAAACGTTGGGGGTGGTATTGGTGTGGAAATCCATATTTTTTCTCATTGGATGATCTTGAGAGGGATCATTAAAACATGTGCTTCCCTCTAGTGGTAGTAATGCTAAAGCAATTTCATTGGTTTGGCCATTGACTAAATCCACAATCCCAAGCTTGGAAAAGGATTATGCCAATTTATGAAGATCTGATAGATCTACCCTTAATATCTCCATTATTTTATGGATTTGATGGCTTCAAGGATTAGATCTTCTATATTTTGGCTTCAAAATCTCCATCGCATTTCCTTTTTGATGCAAAAGAGTTATTAGTTCGAAGGCGTTCCTGATATGCTCTTGGTAAGATCTGGAGTTTATCTTCAGATCTGTGACTTCGGTTTTCAAATCTGTAAGATCTTGTGTAGATCTAGTAGGATCTTAAAGATCTCGTCCATTTTTTTGGCTCAAGATATCTATTTTTATGGGTAAATATACTAACCTATGTTTATAATCTTGAAGTGTCTTTTGGATCTCTCTTTGATTTTCAGAGATTTTCGAGGTATCTGAGTCGAGTTTTTTTCTATCAGTTCCTCTAATAATTATTTTAGAATTGTAGGTTTTCAAAAATTTGCCCATTCCATTTCTCCTGACTGGTATTCTACCATAAATCTAAGTGGCGTGCAGGTCTCTCACCACATTTGCTTGCAGTATTTGTCGAACATGGTAATTTTGCAACCATTCCTCTCTTTTTTCTTTTGTGAGAAGATCCAAGTCACTCCTCAGACTGTTGTCAAATTTTGCAAGAATTTCCATAAGTATTTTTTTCGGTATTTTCAGAATCTGTAAATATTTCCTATTGTTATTATAACTCGAACTTTCGTTCAATTCTATACTTTTAAAAAGTCTCCTCCATTAGATATTAAAATACCAGTATCTAATATAAACAAATATTTTTTCAATAAATCTAGACTCTAATACCATTTTATACGAGCATGGGCAATGAAACGGAAAGTGAATATGGACTATAATTGCTCTTAAAAAGATGTCAATGGGTAAAATTGTCTGAAAGTTTGCCAGAGGACTAAATAACTCATTTTTGAAAGTTATTGGACTCAAACTAAAAATTATAAACTGAAAGATTAAAATTAATATTAGGTATAGTTAGCGGACTAGGCCAATAATTTTCCCAAGAGAATAAAAAAGAATGAGGATGAAATATGGCAATTGGAGAAGACCGATTCCAAGACAAATTAAGATCAATTTTGATGGTACGAGTCTTCATAGTAGAGCAAGAAGATGGGGATGAGGGTGATGGGGGATTCCTGTTGCGTTGACGGTGGGAGAGGTGGCCGCAACAATGGGTGGGTTTCTTGGGTAATAGTAACAAATTTGGTGGTGTGGGAAATAGACATATGGAGACAAGTTGGAATTAGGGTGGTGGAGAGGTGGCTAGTGGTGGAGGAAGAGGTCAAAATGAAAGCACCAAATGATACGGTATAACATTAAGATTGATGTTTGGCTATTCGAGTTAGGAAGAGCTCCAAAAAATTAGAGGAAAACGATGAATTTTTCTGTTGAAATTGTTGTCTGCCTTTTTCATTCCTTCATCTTCCCTTACATGGAGAAGATTGTAGGTACATTTGTTTCCTTATTTTTAGTATCTTCCTGCAAGTGGCATTAATCTATCATAAGCATATCTACTACACACACGCACACACATGCATATAATATATATATATATATATATATATATATATATATATTATATATATAGGTAAATTACAATGACCTTCAATGAGGTTTGATATAATAATATGAATACCCCCTCGTTGTTTGAAAAATTACCAATACCCCGCTGATTTTAACGGTCGTCTAACAATTAACCTTATTTGTTAGGTTTTCATTCATTTTTGGTGAACTGACCAAAATACCCTTGTGAATTAAAATTTTATTTTTTTATTGATTGAATGGATAATTTTTAAAAAAAAAATTCATCCATCCCGTTTGGTTTTTCTACAAGTTTTTTATTTTTTTCTAAAAAAAAAAAAAAAAAAGATACTGGAAGGGCAATGTTGACAATGTCATACATCCATCCAATGATTACATAATTTCATCAAATATCATAGAGGCATTTTTAATCTTTCGAACAACAATAGGGTATTTGTAATTATATCAAAACTTATGGAAGATCGTTGTAATTTACTCATATATATATATATATATATATATAAGTGGTAGTAGCAAGGGGAGAGTCTTTCATTGGGGTTTATTGGTGGAGTTGTTGCATATCCTTGGGGATGGGCCGATGGCTCGGTAAGTCTTCCAAGCGTGTCGTGGGCTCTCTCTCTCAGGCTGTTCCAAGGAATGGCCCTTAGGAGCCATTGGGAGAAGAGACCACCAAGCCAACTGCATGCCTTGACTGGATTGCATAGAGAGTAGCGCATATCAAACACGCCGAAGCATTAGCAGTTAGATGATGCGTAGCTGAGCTTGCTAAGGAGATTGTCTGACCATTGTTCAAAAATTGGGTGAAGCTGTATTATGGATTCTTCAGCTATCAGTTTGTCCTTAAAGATGTGAAAGAAATCCTCAAAAACACATCATTTTAGACCTTCAGTTTTTATTTTTAATTGAAATAAATTATCATTGACCGATTATTTAGATAATCTATGACATATTAACATAATCATTATGAATTTAATGAACTTCTTGGTTTTTTAAATAAAAAAATATTTGAATAAATAAGTTGGAGAAAAAATTTAAATAAACAAATATATCCAAAATATTTAAAATTAGAACACACACACACACACACACACACACACAACACACACATATATATATATATATATGTGTGTGTGGGGTAAAATACATATTACCCCCCTGTGATATTTCAAATGTTCAAATAAGCCCCTGTGATAAAAAAAATATCATATAACCCCCTGTAAAATTTAAAAAAGTGCATATTGGCCCCTAACCCGTGCCCCCAATTTTCTATCGCTTTTTTCTCCGACATCCGACGACCTCTCGACATGTGCTTTACACCGTTGGAAAGATCTTCACAACGATCATTTTGACACCCTACCCACCTCCAATCTCTCGTCCGTCGGTGAGTAATCTCCATTTTTCCATTTTAATTATTTTAGGTTTATATATATATATATATATATATACATATAACTAAATTATATTTTCTTATATTATATTTTTTAAATATGTATAATTTAAATATAGGGGTGGTTTGATAATTTAAGGGCAAAATATATATATTTCGTGGCAATTTTGGGAACATGAATTTTACAGGAAGGTAATATGCACCTTTTTAATTTTACAGGGGGGTATATGGTATTTTTTTTTATCACAAGGGCTTATTTGAACATTTGGGATATCACATGGGGGAAATATGGATTTTACCCTATATATGTGTATTAGCTAAAATACTGATAAAAATGGGGTATAAAACCCTGTTTTTATTCAAGTGTTTTTTTATTTGATAATCACCAGAAGTTCATTAGATTTAGAAAAGGCATGCTGATATGTCATGGATCAAGTTAATATCTAAATAACCCCAATTTAAATTCTTTCAATTAAAATAGTTATATTTTTCTTAATTTACGTGTGAATGATCAAACAGCTACTGAAAATGTAAAATTAATGAGAAATAAAATAATTTTTCATAAATAAGAAAAAATTTTATAAGGATAATATGAAAACGGGTAAAATACATTTTGCCCCCCTAAATTATTTTTCATGTAACAATTACCCACATAAACTAATAAATACTAAAATATATTGAAAATAATATAATTGTTCAAGGAACGAGGGATATTTTTGTTTAAGAGGGTAATTGTTACATGACAAAAAATTCAGAGGACAAAACATATTTTTTACCCTATGAAAAAATCACCTACTAAAGAGATTAATTTAATATGAGTTGAAAAAATATAAATTATTCAAAAATTGATATCAAATAGCAAAATGAAATGCAAGAGAGAAAAGACATGAATTCATCACGTTTTCCTGTTATTCTTCTGCCAACCATATTAAAATCACATTATCATGTCAGAAAAGTTGGACTACTTTAGGGGAGTCAGGCGCACACATTCACGCCTTACCAAGATTGGTCAGAATAATACCGCATCAGTCTCGATTATAATTTTTTGATACTTGAAAATTAAACAGGATCGAAGATAATATGTTTTTAATTTCTTTTACCACATTTTATAAAAGTGACCGAATTGCATGGCCCAACGTGGACTATTGACCCTAGGACAATCATCATGAAGCGAAAAACGTATCGCCTGTTGGTTCGGGTCGAACTAATGCGAGTGAAATGCAAGGATTCTTAAAACGTTTGCATATTTTGGTCATACTTTAAAGCTTTTTAGTTACTTAAACAATTTGATGTGATTCCCGCACCAATGTCGATTGATCGTGAGATCCTCGCTAAAGTTAATGAATTAATGGTATTAAAGTAATATAATACATGGTATGATTTTTTTTTTTTTTTCTTTTTTCTTTTTCCCCTTCAGTCACAACAATGGAGGTGAGAAACCTAAGACCAAAAATCTCTCATACGAAGAGAAAAAGACTTGATTCAACTACTTGTGCAAATGATAATTTTCACTTTAATCCACATTCAACATGGAATAATCTTTTCTTTAGTTTTGTTAGCGAAAATAACATTTTTACTCCCATAAATCAGGATCATGTCATTTTTAGTCCCCTTTCATTGCGAGATTAGAACTTTTAGTCCCATAACTTAAAAAAATTAGCACTTTTGGTCCTTATATACTTTTTCATCTACAATTTAACGATATAAGTCATGTGTCTAACACGTTGCTGTTATGTATTTTTGGTTGGAAGAAAAATTAGCTCTTTTTTCAGTAGTAGCATATGAGTGTTTCATTTTTCCTACTTGTGAAAGACATGATTCTTTGTATTGCTTCTATTTGACTTCAACTTATAAAATATGAGAATGTTAGAATTCAATTTTAGTGAGAGAAAAGAGAAATTGCTATATTTTTTGCCCTAATTTTCTTCAAAAATTTATTTTTCCCCCATCAAACGTAGTTATATTTTTTCCTAAAATAGTCTCAAGCTGGAAAACGAATAAATTTTCTCTCCAGCCAAAAGTACTTAACAATCGCATGTGATGCGGGCGTTTTTAGCATAAGTCCAATAGGTTTGGACCTAGAGTTTGGATCTGGATCAAGAAATAAGGAACTTGAGGAACGGAACCTGCAACAGAGCGTTAATACTCTGATGCTCAAGTTAGTATCAATTTTCGGAATAAATAATCGTAAGATTATGAATTGACAATAGTAATTGTGATAGGATAATCAAATTCGTGTGATAAAATTATTTTAAATCGCAGATAGAGTGCAAAATAGCAATTAAGCATGAAGAATTCGAGAGAGAAAAGAGTCTATGGAATGTATCCCCCTCCTGGGGACCAAACCTGTTTATATAGAGGAGGTATCCCCCTCCTGTAGGGGTCGGCACGTGCTCCTAATTCTCGGGATGAGTGGCTAGAGGTAGCTGAGATAATGCATCTTCTGATCTTATCTTCAGCAAATATTGTTTGGGGGTTAAGTTTCTGAACCGAAGTGGTTTTCTTGTATTCGAGGATTTTTTGACGTTCCTTAACCTACAAGGAGTCCTTCTGCTACAGGGGTTTAGGGTGTTGAAGGGGCTTCCTTAGCCTGTGTCCGCCACGTGGGATGAGTAATCCTATGTAGCGGTCCAAGTAGACCTCTCTCATGGAGAGCTGGCAATGAATCTTAGTTCGATTCTCCTTAATTGGGTCGGCCTCATGAGCACTTTGGCCCTCTTTCTCCATACATGTTGGGCTGGTGGGAGAGGCTTTGAGCTTCTGTCTTCTAGGGTCATGGGCCTTATTATAAATGTGTTGGGCCAAACTGTTTTGGACCGTGCACATCAACATGCTAGGTACGTGTGATACACTGTTAAATTGTAGATAAAAAAATGGATGAGAACCAAAAGTTCTATTTTTTATAAGTTACGAGACTACAACTGCTAATTCCATAATGAATGGGACCAAAAATGAAATATGCCTAACTTATGGACCAAAATTATTATTTTCTCTTTTTTGCTACATAAATGGAAAAGTAGGAGTATCGCCTTACAGACCCGGAAATTGCATTTGTTGTATGTGTGATGACCAGACCAAATAATATTATCTTCCCTTGATCAAACTAAACAATTGAAAAACTTAAATTGCGATCACGGTTAATCAATATTTTGTTGTAGTTTTGTTAATGATCGACATTTGTCATAATTTTTAACATTGGCCAATATTTTGACCACACTTGCAAATTAAAAACAATGGCTAGCCATTGCCCAATTATTATGGTTAATTAGTACACGCCACGATATTTATTTCTTGCCATAATAATTAATTATAGCATAAATCATATTTCTACTGGTGGTTATTGATTATTTATTAATGACCCATTGCTAATTAAAATTATATATTCGTTTTACTAAATATGCATATATTTTCCATCCGAAAATATTCTCTAAATATCATCGTGTACAACAAAGATCATTTTTTTTTCTTCTTTATTTTAAAGAATTTGTAGAAAAAAGAGAAAAGTTGCTAAGAAATAAGTGAACAATGAAGAGAAATAAATGAGATTTCTTTTTTTTTTTCTTTTTTTCTAGAAAGTCAATGGGTCACTTTGCAATTTTGTAGAAAATAAAGGATTAAATGGTAAGTCTGAACCTTTCCTCAAAATTAGGCGAATATTACACGCTTGGAATCTTGCGGAAACTTGACGCGGCTTTTGTTATACACCCACCAATTGACTGAATTCTCCCACACTGCATAGGGAAATTTATTAAAATTTAATTAGAGCCCTTATACTTAGATATATTTCTAGAATATGCCCCAGTAATTCTTATTATTCTATCCTTTTCACTTCATAGAAAGATTATTCTGATTTATATATTCCTCAGTGAATTATTCATTTATATTGCAACTTGGAGAGGGAATAACATCATGTCCAAAAAGAGTTATTTTTTAATTTAGGGATAATTAGGTTCCCTCCCCTAAAGTTTCGTGTAACCCTCTTGTGGTTTGGAAAATGACATCCAACATTTCTAAAATTTGCTCTCGTCTAACAAATAAGTTCTGTTGTTAGTCAAAATTCATCAAATTTGCGGATATTAACAAAAAACAATAGAAAAAAAATCTATCTCTACCGTTGATCGATTTATTACTAATTTATTGCAGGTCAAATAAATTATTTTATAATCAAATTACCCTCATGTGTCTCAATGCATTAATGCATGAGAGGAGGTATATTTTCACCATTATATGGGTAGTTTGGTTAGAAAAAAATTATTTAACCTGCAATAAGTCATTAATATGTCAATCAAAGGTAAATATCAATTTTTATTTATTCTTTCTGTTAATATCAACAAATTCGGTGAATTTTAACTAACGAAATAACTTATTTGTTACACAAAAGCAAACCTCAAGGGTGCTAGATGTAATTTCCCAAATCACAGTGAATCTACGTGTAATTACGCCAAATTTAAGAGAAAGAGAATGTAATTATTCCTTTAAATTAAAGTTATTGTATGCCATCAACGATTTAATATACAATTACGTGATTATGAATCACATAAAGTGAAAATGGAAACCATTTTACTATGATGATATAGAATAAGAGACAAACTCAAGTATTTTGGATTGACGAATCGAAATAATAATATTTGAAGTTTTGATGGTGAAACTTCAAAAAACTTTAACTTTTGTTTTTGGCAGGGTAGAATACAACCTTTTAAGCATCATATATATTTTACCAGATTATTATTGCTAGAATACTAGAGTACTTTCGGGTGAATTTCAGAACTTTTTGAGATAATCCAAAATTTATCTCATTATGAAGCTTATTTAGCCTAGATCATGAGCTCTTTCTTTTCAAACCTGCAAATTCTACTATGAGAATTATTGAGAACTAAACTACATTTTTCCAGTATGGATTGCCTTAAGGATTTGTGCAAGTTTTTCAATTATTCACTTTATTTTATTGTTTTTACTCCATTATACGAAGTATTTAATATAGAAAGATAAAAAAACCTATAATTGTCTCGAGTACAAAATTTCTAAAAATTAAATTAAAATCAATTGATTTCAATGATAATCGTTTCTACAACTCACAGTATCAAAAATTATAATCACCCTCATAGAGATTTGAAAAAAAAAATAGAAGGAACTGAGTCGTGGTTGTTGAAAAACAAATTGCAATTAAACAATGAATAATAATACCAAATTCGACGTCGCAAAAAAAAAAAAAAAAAAAAAAAAAACAACCAAACTCACTCGCAGTTCTTTTTGGACAGCATCTCCAAATTCAACGTATGGAAGAAAAATGATGGGGTAAATAGGAATAATATAAAAGTAGAGGGGCAAGAGTGAAAATTCTTGATGTGAAAGGAAAGGGCAACGAAACGGGCCGGGGGGGGGGGGGGGGGGGGCGGGGGCGCTGTATATAAATCTCTCCTGAACCAAACGCTTTTTTCTATCCCAATTGATTGATGGGCTGCCCAAATTCAATTGGTTGGGACGTCTTCTAACCCTAATCAACAATTCGGTCTCCTTTTCCGTTTCCGTTTCCGTTTCCTTTTCCGTCGCCGTTTCCGTCAAAGAAGAAGAAGAAGACACACGTTTCGATGGGGAAGTATACGGAGCTTCTGGATGCGGGTGTTAGGATTGCTTGCAGATTCCATTCTCACTGCCCCCAAACTGCCCGGATGTATTACCACCCTCCGCCGGTCAATGACGACGCCCACCACCAGCAGCAGCAGCATGATGGGGTCTCGGCCGCCGGTGCTACCAAGGAGGCGGCGGCTCTGATGGGGCGGTTTGGGGCCATGGGTGCTGCCCGGATTGACACCACTGACTTCATTCTTTATACTATTGCCTGATTCAACAAAAAGAAAAACGATTGTTATACCTTTACTTGCAGATGCTGTTATTCTATTTCTTCATTCAATGTGTCTAAAATCTCTTAAAGGGATTTTGAGTTTTTTGCCCTTTTTTTAATTATTTTCTTGGCACATAAATTCAAGATTCGTTACATATATTTTTTATTGATTTGATATTGCAATTTGATGAAAGTTTATTCTAATATTTTCTCGAAATATATTAGGCAAGATGTATTATATTAGGAATATAATATGTTTAGTGTAGTGCATGTGTCTCTTAAGAATGAAACTATATATTAAGGTAACCTTTATTTTGAATTATTAGTTGTGATATTTTATTTAATTATTTTGTATTTTGTATTTATTTTATTTTGAATCGACCTGATATTAATAGTTAAAGTTTGAACTATAACTAATTATAGTTGGATTGTAATTTTTTAAAATTATCGATATCACTTAAATCTCGTCACACCAAGTAAAAATAGCCCAAGTGTATATTTATGAATATTACACACATATATTTCGCACTTTGTGGAATGAGAAATACGGCGTTCACCCAATTTTTATGTTACCAGAGCCTTGAAACAAATTCAACCAAACTCGCTGTGCTTTGAAATAGTGTTCCAATCATAAAAAAAAAAAAAAAAAGTGATGGCTAATAATGATGACAAGGAGGGGGTTACTTTCAGAAACAATTCGCCGATTGCATCTCCTTATACTTTGAATGCGTTTAATTACCGAGGATGATTATTTCTCCTGTCCAATTGAGAGGAGAGAATTAGGGGAAAAAATGCATGCTATCCTTGTGATATGGATAATGGTGCAAAATATTTCCTATAAAAAAAAATAATATCAAATTACTTCCTTGTGTTTTAAAATTAGAGTAATTTATCCCTTTAAAAGGTATGTGCGTAGTGCACTTGCCTCTCTTGAGAGTGTGAGTGATTTTTTCTCCAAAAAAAATTAATTTTATATACTATAATAGATATTTAATTTAAATATTTATTAAAGAATTAATATATTATTTCTATATAATATATAATATTTTTAATAATATATATATTTTATTATAAAGAAAAAGAAAACCAACCCCCTACCCCCCCACGGCTTGGGATCCTCTACTCCCAAATGGTGTTACATCTCCTATTGCACCATTAGATCTATGACATTTGGCCAAATGATATTGATGAGAGATTTGGGGAGGAGGGGAACCGGTAGGGAGGAGATAGAAATAAGAGATTTTGATATAAATAAAAAAAAAATATTAACAAGAGAGAGAAAATGATAGAAGAAGACAAGATAAAATGATTAAACATAAAAATGTATTTCCAACACCAAACATATTCAAATTATCAAAATTAGTAAGTATGGAGACATTTTAGGTATGTACATAAGTGTTATAAAATATGCACAATGAAATATTTTTTATAGTTAGATTATTTACTTTTTATAGAGCTAAAAATTATTTTAATATATATCTAAGATTATATATATAAGATGATTGAGAAAAAAAAAAAAACTATCAAAAGGTAGTTATGAAAAATTATGATAATTAAGTGGGGAAGTTAAAAAAGTCGTTTAATCATTTTATCTTGTCTTCTTCTATCATTTTCTCTCTCTTGTTAATATTTTTTTTTTATTTACATCAAAATCTCTTATTTCTCTCTCCTCCCAACCGGTTCCCCCTCTCCCCAAATCTCTCATCAATATCATTTGGCCAAATGTCATAAATCTAATGTGCAATAGGAGATGTAACACCATTTGGAGTAGAGGATCCAAGCCCCCACCACCCCCCCCCCCCAAAACCAGCCAAAATCCATTTGCGCCACCGCCCATCCCTTCCCCCTCGCCGCCTCCACGCCACTGCCCTCCTCCCACTCCCTTTTCCCTTCCGTCATCAGCGCCCGTCGTCTTCCCCTCGCCGTCTCCACGCCACTGTCCTCTTTCCACTCCCCTCCCCTTCCCGTCACCATCATCGTGGCCTTCCCCTCTCCCCTCCCCCTATCCGTCTCCCGTCGCTCCCCTTTCCCCTCGTTCGCTCCTCCCCCCCTCCCCGGCCGCCGCCCTCCCTTCTTCTGCCTTGTTCTCTCTCTCCTCTCTCTCTATATATATATATATAGATATAGATATATTATATTATATATATAAATATATTTTATATATTTGTTTAAATATTAATCGTAGATTGAAATAATTCAAAATTTGAGCCGTAGATTTACTAGTTCAATTTGGACCTTAGATTCAAATTACATCCAACGGTTATTAAATAAGACTATAAATATAATTTATAATTAAAAATTAAAAAAATAAAAAAAAGTGCTTGAATAACACGAACTCGAGCGAGGGGTGTAATTGCTCTATTTTTCTTTTCACAAGGGGGTAATTTGCTAAAAAAAATTTACATGGGGTAATTTGCATTTAACCCGAGAGAATTATGATGAGTGGGCGAGATCTATCATGAACACCCTTAGAGCCAAAAAGGAGCATGGCTTTATTGATGGAACTGTGACTCAGCTAAGTGACGATTCATCATAAACTGAAGACTAGTGGATGGTGAATTCCATGCTTGAGGCATGGGTTTTTAACACGATTGAATAGAGTTTACGTTCTACCATAACATAGATGGAGACTACCATAACATAGATGGAGAACGCAAAAGACTTGTGGGAAGACCTACCATGGGTTGAACAACTGAAAACAGACATTGCAAATTGCAAACAAGCAGGACAAACAGTGGTTTCGTACTATGGCCGCCTCAAGATAATGTGGGGTGAACTAGTGAATTATGAACCGATACCCTTATGTTATTGTAGCAGGTGCAATATTATGGTTGAAATAACAAAAAAAACATGAGAACGAAAGAATCCATCAATCTTGATGGATTTGGATGATGCAATATTTGAAACAACAAGATCAAATATTTCGAGCATGGAACCCATACCAAGTTGGATACGGGTAAATTCTATGATTATTCAAGAAGAACGACACTGTAGTATCACACGCACCAAAGATGAACGAGGAAGACTAAGGACACAGTTACCCCGTGCACACAGTGTGGAAGAACGGGACATGAGGCCAAAGAGAGCTTTCAAATCATCGGGTATCCAGATTGGTGGGGAGATAGACCCCAAGGAGGCAGAAGAGAGCCTCGACGTGGCCGAAGTGGGACAACTACTTCTGGACGTGGGCCTAGTAATGGTTGAGCAAATGCGACACAAATAGCCAGTGGTGTTGCACGACATCAAACCGAGGTGAACAAATCTGATAGAAGCTCATTTCCCAGGTTAACCAATGAACAGTGCGTTGCACTCTTGAACCTTTTGAACTTTCATAAGACTGGTACGATAGAGAAACTCACTAGTAAGACTACTGTGATGATTGGATATTAGATACGGAGCATCGTAACATATGACTTTGGTGATATCAAGCTCTTAACTAGTGTGAGGAAGATTTCACCGTGTTCGGTGGGACCTCCAAATGGCGAGCACACCACAGCGGTGAAGGAAGGGACAATGTGTTTTGGAAAAAAAAAATATTTATTTAAATAACGTTCT
Organism: Sesamum angolense; assembly: GCA_034509725.1. Taxonomy (NCBI): domain Eukaryota; kingdom Viridiplantae; phylum Streptophyta; class Magnoliopsida; order Lamiales; family Pedaliaceae; genus Sesamum; species Sesamum angolense. Next base: position 9,575,725 of record JACGWL010000003.1, read on the forward strand.
ATTTGTTTCTGATATGAATTGTACACTCCTTTCTATTGCTTAGATGGTGAGAGAATTAAATTGTATCATCACATTGTCTGACAAGTTTTAATTTGTGTGATATAGGACTGAACTTTGAGGAGCACGATTGGAGCGGGTGAGAAGTGCGATGGGGTTTGTATTTTCAGAGTAGTGAATGGCACAAGCGAATGAGACTAAGAAAACAGATATTAGTGAATTGGGGCACTTACAATTGGGACATCCCTCAAATCACATTATGTTTTTTATTCCTGAGGTTAGTAGCCATAAAAGAACATCTAGTTCCAAAGCATGTGATGTTTGTTTTAAGGCAAAGCAAGTGAGAGAAACATTTGTTGAAAGTAACAAAAGCAGACGACGATTGTTTATCGTTAATTCATTGTGACGTGTGGGGACCTTATAGGATTCCTGCCTCATGTGAAGCAGTTTATTGGTTGACGATAGTTGATGATTTCTCCAGAGCGGTGTGGATTTATCTATTTCTTGAGAAAATTGAGGTGCTGGATATAATTAAAAGTTTGTGCCATGATTGAAAAACAATTTGGGAAACATGTTAAAATTTTTCAAAGTGATAATGGTAGTAATTAAATTTCTTTGTTTGAAATCATATTTTATGAAAAATGGAATTATGCACCAAACTTTTTGTGTTGGGTCACCCTAGCAGAATGAAAGGGTCGAACAGAAAACTTAGGCACATATCGAATGCATGCACACAGCCCTTGAGAGGGGTTTCAAACAAAAGTTTTGAAGGAAAATATTTATTGGCTATATTTTGATAAATAGGACACCTACTCCACGCTTAATTGGAAAAAACATAAAAAATGAAGATAAATATGCTTAATTGGAAAAACACCATATGAAGTTATGTCTGGGAAGCTGAGTATTTGGTTGCCTATATTATGCGCATCGACAAACTCGTGATCGAGACAAGTTTGGAGAAAAAAGCAAAATATTTATTTGTTGGGTATCCCTTTGAGAAGAAAAGTTGGCGTGTTTTCATATTGAAACAAATAAGTATTTTATGTCGTGTGGTATAGTGTTCTATGATAAAGTGTTTCCATTTACGAAAGAAATTAAGAAATAATGAACTAACCCTGTAATGATGCGCAATCCAGATAGCTCTAACTATGTTTTATTTGGTTTATTCATTACTACATAAATTATAAATTATTACATTGATTTTGTATATGAGAAATTATTTTGAGATACAATTATAATTACAAACACACAATATTCCCGATATTTTTGCTTTTACCTATACTACATTTACCGCGGCCTGAGGGTGCATTCATGTGCACCTCAAATACGGTGATGTTGAAGTGAGAATTACAACTAATATTAGGTATAGTTACATTTACACTTCTGATTTATAGTTATTTATAAAACCATTCTTCACTTTTGCATAATTACAAAAACTATTCCTGACAGCAAAAAAATAAAAATATTTGTGTAATGTTGTTAATATTTTTAAGGGGGTGTGTGTAACTTTAAAAAAAAAATAATAAGGGATGATTTGGGGTGAGTGATAATGATATTTTTATCGATGTATGTGTAATTATCTATAAAATATGGGTGGTTTGTGTAATCAGGCCATAGATCAAGGGGTGTAAATATAATTATTCCTTAATATTAATTAGAAAATAGAATTTTTTTTTAAAATAAGAGCGATGAATTATTATTAATAAAATAAATTGATTACAATTATTCCCGTCAAATATTAACATCTAACAAATCATTATAACAGTCATACTATGATAAATAATATCAACTTGTCTCGAACTTTGTGTACTTTTTCTTCTTTAGGGTTGGTCACGAGAAAACTTCTAAGACAAATGAAAGGTCATTTCAGCAATTTTGTTGGTCAACAAACTTGAAAGGACACAGAATTAAAATCGTTGAATTGGTAAGCAAGCTCCACCTGCCTTGAAGAAAAGAAAACGTTGACTGATTAGTTGATGCACGGGATATTACACTTTTGATCCCTATATTTATGACTATAATTTTGATCCTAAATATTTTGAGATAGAATTTTGATGTTTGATTTTTTTTAAATTGTTACAATTTTGATCCGACTGTTAAAATTGAAATTAAAGTTAACAGAGTTCGGAATACGGCCATTTTTGGGACACGGCCTGACCGTGTTCTACGTAACATGATTGCCCAACAAGGAAACAAAAAAATGGATTAGGAAAAGGAATAATAATAAAAAAAATAAAGAAAGTAATAAAAACAATAAATAATGAAATAAAAGATAAAAATAAATGAGAAAAATTCAAGACCCTCTCTTGTGATATTAAAAATGTTAAAAAAGACTCTTGAAAAACATAAAGTATCAATTACACATCCTATGATATGAAAAAATATTTAAAAAAAACCCCTAAGACCAGGTTGATTAGGGGCTGTGTGAGTCATTGTTCATAACATAAGGGTAATTTTGGATATTTAAATTTTCATTAGAGGCTTTTTAATATATTTCATATACAGGGGGCAAAATGAATTTAACTCTAAAAGAAACTAATAAGAATATATACTATTATAAAGAAAATCCTTTGAGCGTACCAACTTTATATTGTCCTATTTTACCCTCAATTTAATTTATTTTCTTCAAAACAGATTTGGTCAAAATAGTAATTCTAAAATTTTTAAATAATTTCACAATTTTATAAAAGAAATTCTCTCTCACCTACTTCATATTTCTCTAAACTTCTCCATATTTTCTTTTATAAATTTCTATAGTTTTAATAAACTTCCAATTATACTTTTTTTCTCATTATGAGTTTTTTTCTCCATCTCATATCATAATTTTTTTTTATATACTCATGAGAAACGCATGCAACGACGACTAGTGAAATAAATAAAAAATGAAAATAAGCTAATCGTTTATTTTTATTTTAATTATTTTCTCTAATCCATTTTTAGTTTTTATTGCTCAACAAGATCGTATTTTCAATTTTATTAACTTTAACTCTAATTTAATAATTAGATCAAAATTATATTTCAAAATATTTAGGCACCAAAAGTAATATGGCCATATAGGTACTAAAAAGTGTAATTTAGCGGTAGATGACAATAGTTGAATCTATGTATATAGTCAACTTTGACATGCTCCCTGCGTTGTCGCACTTTCAAATATGGCCATCCAATAGATGTGTTTAAAAACGACTTTAATTTGAGTTTTGTCCTTGCCAATATATATGTCTATTAATGTGAGTTTTGACTTTGTTAATATGCATAGATTTATGAATATATATTATCTCATTTATTTGGACTTTGTATTTGTGGGTGAAATTATGATAAAAAGTAGACAAAAAGATGAATAGTTAAACATGCTACATTTAATCCCTTAAATTTTCGTTTAAAATCACTTCAATTTTTATAAGTTTATCTTTTAGTTTTACCATCCTTAAATTGTAGTTTTTGTCTCAATTTAATCCCTCTCACCATTTTCCAACAAAAATATCAACCGTCGGTTGATGGCATGCAACACCTCCTATTGTTTAGAGCATGTCTACCATTGCATATAGTTGGGGAAATAACATTTTTTATCCCATAAATTAGGTTCATTTTACTTTTGGTCTCAGTCCTGTAACTTACAATAATTAGCATTTTTTGTCTTCATCCACTTTTTTGTCTACAATTTAACGGTGTAGCGCACGTGCCTAGTATGTGATCGTTAAGTATTTTTGGTTGGAGATAAAATTGATTTATTTTTCACTTTCTGTAATGGTAACTTGCCTTAGTCCCTACAACTAGGGCTCACATGGATGATGCTCAACCCATAATTAACTCCAGAATTTTCTCATATTCTCCTATAAATAAGTAAAAGACCAAGTAGGTAAAGGAATGAACTCACTCTAACTTGCTTTTGAAACACTTTGTCAACATTTTTCAGAACACCTCACATGAATTTTTCCTATTTCTTTGCATGCATGTTCGTTTTGAGACATCCTTAACATATTTTTACTAGATTTCCACATGAAAAAAATAATATTAATTTAAGTACCAAATTGCTAAGTAATATCTGCACATTAGTCCTTCATTTATATTGAGATCATCAACTAAATCCTTTGACCCTTTTATGATAATGAACTTGGTAAGTTTGAAACATTAAGTAAAATAGTAAGAACTAGCAAACTTGATAATGAAATATGTAGAGGTCGTGCGGAAGATGATAATAAGTGTTTAATGCAATTTACCCCCTATAATATTGCAAATGGATAAATTATTTTATAAAAAATAGTAATTTATTTCCCTATATTTTTTAGAATGAAGTAATTTACCTCCTATTCAGGGTATGATTGATGTATTGTATGCCACGTCGCTCGTGCCCCATGCTAGCAGGAATAGAATTTGCCAGATCAGCACAATGAAATAGCCAAAAATAGGGTATGCAACTATTCTGCTGATGTAGCAAAATCCCTTCCTACTCACACAGGACGTAGATAATGTATTTACAATTAGACCAATGATTTTCCATGAAAGCAAGCTTTTCACAAGAATCTAGTGATATTCCAATAATGCTCTTGTTTACATTCCTCAACTATGATGTGTCCAAGAATAGCTGTCGTGCATTCAATACCCTAGAATCGTCGGTGATTTCATTCTTGCCACACATGGTAAGTCAATGAAGCCAATAGGCACCGATAACTAGCATTAACAATGTGTTTACCCAGCCATCTCCTTGTTGCCAGTTAATGCTAACTATCCAATCCCGATAAGGTCAAGAGAATCTCACCTGCCGACGTATTTCCAATAAGCAAAGCTGCGAGTACGTACAATCAAAGAATAAGTGCTGGTGCGTTTCTAGATGGTGTTGCACAAGAGACATGTGGCGTCCATGCTCAACCATGGGTTGTCCATGGTAGAAAGCCTCCTTAATATTGCCAGCCACAGGATGAATGTATTCCTCGAAATTTTTAGACGCCCTAAAAGTAGTGAAAACCAAACTACTTTTAGGCCCGATGGATGAAAAATAGAATAAGCTTCTTTGTTTGAGAATTGACCCCATTAACCCTCCAATCAATGCGATCAACGTCACTTCCAATATGATAGATAGTGTATACGACTATGCAACTCTTATAATTAGGATTTTAGGTAAGTTAACAAATGTATACTTCTTCATCTGACCTTACGTATTCAACTTACTTAATTCACTAACTTGCCAAACATTCTCATTTTCGTAACACTCCACATGTTTTTCATATTAATTTCCCCGACCACAACCTACTGACTTTAGCTTATTTCTCACAAATTCTTGGAAAAAATCCAATTACTCTCCTGTAATATTAGGGATGTTCAAAAAACTCCGTAAGGAAAAAAAATATCAATTACACCCCCTGTGATATGAAGAAAAAAAAATAAAAAAATCCCCTGCACCCAGGTTGATCAAAGGGTTGTGTGAGTTATTGTTCATAATATAAGGGTGATTTTTATATTTAAATTTTTATAGGGGTCTTGATATTTTATATAAGGGATTAAAATGAATTTAACTCTAGATTCTTGACTCTAGTAAAAAGAATAATACTAAATTGAATATCAGAGTAATAGCCTTATAATTATGCAAGTTAATTCCAAAAAAAATTTAGAAATCTCAACCAGTCCTCAGTATCTTATGGTACTGTTAGACTTCAGTAGACACCAACATTTATAAACAATAAACTTAATTTTTAAATGATTATATCAATTAATTTTTAAGAGAGAGAGAGAGAGAGAGAGAGAGAGAGAGAGAGAGAGAGACAAGTCTTGCGCGTTAAACCCACTTAGTCTGAAAGCAAGGACATGTTTGAAACTTTGTGAAGAAAATACGACACGTCTTGAATCTAATAAAAATTCAATCCTCGTATATGATCAATCAAATGTATATATTGGGGTTAAATGCAATTTAACCTTTGTGTTAATAAAAAAGTGCAAAATAACCCTTGTGAAAAAACAACAAGCAATTTACATCCCTATAAAACTGAAAATGATGCAATTTATCTCCCTCCAGATGAGGGTAAATTGTATCATTTTTAAATCACATGAAGGTAAATTGCACCTTTTTATTTTACAGGGGCTTTTTTATACTTTTTCATTAACAAAAAGGGTAAATTATATTTAACCCGAATATATTACATCTCATCTTTCCAAGACTTTGAATTAAGTGGATGCATGTTTGCATAAATTTACTTCAAATTAAACAGTATAAATTTTAGATCTTCAAACAATGAGGTGAGATTTTCAATTTTTTCTTTTTTAGAATCTTTATAAATACGCACAATCAACGAGTAAATTCATTTTTTGATTTCAATATTTGATTTCAACTTCAAAGTGATTCCCATCTTTTTAACTCACTTCAGATTAGTTCATATGGTGAGTGATTTTTCCATACTACCCTTATAAAAATTCCTTTTTTACGAAAAAAAAATCAGTTTAGTTCCTCATTTTTCATTTTCAATTTGCAAATTGGTGTCTTGCACATAAATTTAGAGAAATATAACTATTTACTTGAAATAATTTACCATTTAGATATTAACTTGATCTTATATATATATATATATATATTATATATATATGTAGTGATAAATGTATATATATATAAAATGAGGCTAACATCATATATATTTTTTATAAGTACAAAATTATTACATAAAATCGTTAAATAAGGGGTAAAATTTAAAATTTATGCAATTTTTTCTGCTATCGTCAGTATTTTCTGTCCAAAGGGTGTAAATGTAATTTCAAAAAAAATTAAAAAAAGTGTAATTTTATAGTTTTAGAGGCAGTCTTAGTGTAATTAACCCAAAAAGAAAAACAAATTGTCTTTATTAAAAAATAGAAAATTACAAATTTTCCCCTCCAATTAATGGCCGAGAATAAAGGTCAGATACCAACATGCATTAGCTGTCAGGCGGGCGGCCGACTGGCTGACTGGGCCATCAATTAGGAAATTAATTCTTCACTTAATTACCATTAAAATTAAAGATACTCCAATTATTTACCCTCACCAACCAATTTACAACCCATTCATTCATTTTTTTAATAATTATCATTTTAATATGCTTAAATATTAATTAATAATATTTATTTAAAAAATATAAAACCAAGTACATAAAAAACTATTATGCAAATAGACAAATATTTGTATTTTCGAATTTCTGTAATAATTTGTTGTGGTTTTATGTCGTCCGAACATCGTTAATTTGAATTATTGTTCGCATATTTGAATTTAAATGTATTATATTTTATAATAAACGACATACAATTAAGAACAGAGGGAATTCTAATGGTTTTATTTTAAAACTTATCATAACTACAATTATTCCTTATTTAAAAAATTACAATTAACAAATGCTTGTCATGATGAGATATTTATTAAATAATCATTAATTTTATAGACTATTTATAATTTTTTAAACAATAAAAGTGAATTCATAAATTTTGCAAATACCAAATGTGATATACTTTAAAAAGATCAACACTTCTTCTAATGATATTTTAGCCTAATGGTTACGTCTAAGGTCCCATAAATGGTTCAAGTCCCACTGAATGTGTGAATATTTATATAATTTTGTGTCGTTGTTTTTCACATTCTGTGTGAATTATTATAATTTATTTATCGGTGTTAGTAATATTAAATTATAGTAATTTATTTATTATTGTTAGTCATATTTATATAATAATTGAATCGATGTATTGTTTAATATATTGATATGAATTATTATAATTTATTAACCATTTTTGGAAGAGAAAATCAACACTTGTAGGAGAATCTTGATTTTGCAATTTCATCAACAAAAATCACACAATTAGACTTGAATTGAAATTGCAAATAATAAACCACCAAAAACCTTAAATATAAAAAATATTGAATTTGTCAGGAAAAAAAAAGACAAAAATTTCAAAATCCCTGTAAGAGATTCTAGACTCTATCAATCAAGAAATTGGACTTTTATCTTTTTGTTGAATCAGGCAATAGTATAAAGAATGAAGTCAGTGGTGTCAATCCGGGCAGCACCCATGGCCCCAAACCGCCCCATCAGAGCCGCCGCCTCCTTGGTAGCGCCGGCGGCCGAGACCCCATCATGCTGCTGGTGGTGGTGTGGCGTCGTCATTGACCGGCGGAGGGTGGTAATACATGCGGGCAGTTTGGGGGCAGTGAGAATGGAATCTACAAGCAATCCTAACACCCGCATCCAAAAGCTCCGAATACTTCCCCATCGAAACGTGTGTCTTCTGCTTCTTCTTCTTTGACGGAAACGGAAACGGAAACGGAAACGGAAACGGAAACGGGAACAGAGACGGAAACGGAGACGGAGAAGGAGACAGAATTGTTGACTTAGGTTTAGAAGACGTCCCAACCGATTGAATTTGGGCAGCCCATCAATCAATTGGGAGAAAAAAGCGTTTGGTTCTTGAGAGAAATTGGGAAGTAGAGGAGAGATTTATATAGAGCCCCCTCCCTCTGTTTCCTTGCCCTTTCCTTTTCACATCAAGAATTTGCACTCTTGCCCCTCTGCTTTTTACATTATTCCTTTTTGCACCATTATTTTTCTTCTCCATTATCATAATAATAATATTAGTAATAATTTAAATTATTATTCATTGTTTAATTACATGTGTTTTCAACAACCACCACGAGTCAGTATGACTTTTTATTTAATCTCTATAAGTTGTTGAATAGTTATTGTCAATGGTAAAGATTATTTTAATTTTGTTTAATAAATAAATTACACTTGCGACAAGTGTAGATTTTAGAGTTTATTTGATTTAAGTGAGAGGAAAAGAAAAATAAAAGGGCGAGAGGAAGTGAAAGGCGGGAGGGAGACAGAAAGAATAATAGTTTTCCTTCAAGTTGGTTGGTATGATCGGGAAGGAGTATATCTCAAATAATTTCATTTGTTTGGTACGGGGAAAACCGATTAATGAAAAAAAGACTATTTCTTGTAATTTTACTGAATAATCCTTCTATTTATTTGTATTAGAAAGCAAATAAATTAATATTATACTAATATATTTTAGTATATAAAAAAATTAAATATCTTATTAACAAAAATATTCATCGAATAAGAATAAGAATATTATTTATCAATAAAAATATATATCAAAATGAGTATTGTTCATTTATTCTAAACTGTTTAGTTTAAATAAATAAAATTAATAACAAAATTATTTAATTGATTGTTGACTTCAATGCAGTAGTTTTTCAGCGATTTTGTTATCTTTTATCCGGTAATTATGTATGATATTATCACATAGAATGAGAAAAGAATTGGAAGGAAAATATATATATATATATCGTAATAGAATAAATAAAAATAACAAAACGTTATCTTTTTGTCTTTTTGGGCTTATACCAAACTACATAAAAATTGAGTTTTCGCTACACTATAAATGATCACGGCTCAAAAACCATCGTAAGTCAATACTATTAACCACTGTTAAACAGTAACAAAGCAAAAGTTTAAATTTTTACCACGATTAATCGATATTCACCATAATTTTTAGCCATTGTCAAAATATTGTCATGATTTTAGCCATCGCTAATGTTGGGCCATACTTGTAGAAGCAACGGCTAATAACCGTTGTGAAACTGTAGTTGATTTATATTTGCCACAATTTTTTATTTTTATTATATTAATTAACAATAGCGAAAAATCATTATTTTTCCAGTGCTTCCACTTTCGCCCAATTTTGAATGGAAATAAAATGGACTCCAAATCGATTTAATAGACATCGAATTTTACTTCACTTCCATATCTTCCCCCAATCAACCACCAAATTATCATTTCTACATTTATTTGTACTTTCAGTTTTTTATACTCCCACTTTTCACCCCAATCCAACACACTTTAAAAAAAAAAAAAAAAAAACAACGATTACAAGCAATTGTTTTACATGGATAATTATATAGAAATGATAATTCTGTATAGAGTAATTGAATCTTAATTATTAATTTTGATTTAGACACAATTAAAGATTTTTTTTATACAAAAAATCTTCGATTGTTGTTTTGCAATTTAAAAATTGGACGATCGAGTTTAAATAAAATGATTAAGGACAAAGTGCAAAATTCGTCGTACATTGGGTGTGTGTTGTTAACCCTATAGATTAATAATTAAGCGAGGAATATAGAAATCAGAATAATCTTTCTATGAAGTAAAAAAGATATAATAATAAGAATTAATGGGCATATTCTTGAAATACATAAAAGTAGAAGGCTGTAATGAAATTTTAATAAATTTCCCTCAGTAGTCTGTAGTGTGGGGAGAATTGGAATTCAGTCACTTGGTAGGTGCCAAAAGCCGCGTCAAGTTTCCGCAAGTGTGTAATATTCGCCTAATTTTGGGAACGGTTCTTACTTACCATTTTACCCTTTATTTTGTATAAAATTGTAAAGTGACCCATTGAATTTCTTGAAAACAAATAAAGGAAATCTCATTTATTTCACTTATTTGCTTACCAACTTTTACTTTTTCTTTTTCTTTTATAAATTATTTAAAATGGAAAAATTCATGCGGGAAAACATATATATATATATATATATATATGATACAATAACATGCAATACTTATATGTATAATTTTTAATTATATTTTTATTATTTAAAACCTCATAATTTATTTATTTATATTAAAAAAATCATTGCATTACAGTCCACATACAAAAATTATTTATGCATAATTATCAATACATATTTTACTAAATTAAATTAAAAATTAACACTTTGTATAATATATGTTATATTGGTAATAATGATTACATATACATACAAAATAAATACTAATATGTAAGTTTAATTTCAATTAATAATAAACTTAAACAAAACAGGAGTTAATTGAATTTTGAGTACATGTAATTGCAAGAATTAATTTTTTAGAAGAACTTGATTGAGTAGTTAATTTAACATTAGTTGAAAGTTGAAAGATATTTTTGAAATTATAATAATTTAATATAGTATCAAAACTATCATTTTAAGTCTAAAAACCCTCTTCCCTTTATATATAGCAAAAGTTGGTGACTAAATTGGTTCAATTTTGACCAAATATTTTATTTTGGTGTTTTTAAATTTTTTAATTGCCAAAAAAATTCATCGATTAGAAAATCTCATTTATTTTAAATTAAGAATTTATTTTTTTTGTATTACAAAGTTGTCTATAGAGTATTTTATTTTCAATATATGAAGGACATCTGAAGGTCTCTTGAGACTTCTAGACACTGAAAACATAATGTCGAAATAGTACAGTTAGTGTTGCAGTCGCTTTTCATAACAGTGTTGGTCCTCTTGACTACTTCTTGTCCCTATCTCAAGATATGTACGGCCCATTATTCCCTGTTAGATCAAATGATTGATTTAGGATGTGCATGAAATCATACAATTCACCGGCACATATAAATACCTCTCCAACATCAGATATATTTTCGGTCATTCCAACTCTTGCATTCTCTTTTTACGAGATGTTGAATTCTGACTGACTTTACATTAAAGAGCCATCGCCGAAATTTCTTTCGACTTAACTCTACCGTACTTTTCTCTTGCAGGTTAAACCCATTTGCTTGGAGATTGTTCGCATATCAGTTTCAAGGACCTTCGTTGTTCGCCGATCATCTTGCGAACACTTTGACCAATCAATATATAACTCACATTAAAGTGCAGCAACTTCGGCAGTGCGACGACGTCGGAGGGAGCATGCCAAGGTTTACTGTATATTGTCAATCTACAGCTAAATTACACTCTTTGGTTTCTATACAATCAAAATTGGGTTTAAAGCAAAATACCCCCCTGTGTATGCCAAAAGAGCAAATTACCCCCTTGTGAAAAATAAAAGATCAAATTACCCCCCTGAGATTTTAAAAATGAAGCACACTGCCTCCCCGCAGAAATTAAACGTTAGTGTAAAGGGGAAAAGACTAAAACACCCCTCCTTATATATGAAAGGTTGACTGCAGAGTCAACATTAGGGTTTTTATTCTCAATCGTTTTTTTGGAGAGAGGGCACGAGAGGTGATTGAACGACGAACAGTAGAAGCAAAATCCACCGTTCAAACTCGATTAAAACGACTTAAAATTGTGTCGGTGGAACTTGTAAGTAGTTTAATAACTTTTGTTTTTGTTTTTTTTCATTTTTTAGTTTACTGATTTGAAGATTTTTTGTTTGTTTTCTAGGAAATCTGAAGACGTAAGTAAAGTACTTCTTAAAATCTTCAGAAAAAACTTGTTTTTAAGCTGGTAAGTTCGAAACTTAATTTGTACTATTTTTTTTTTTTTTTTTGTTTTTACGAGTTCTGACTGACTTTTGTATTTTGTTTTTGGCTTATGGAGGTTTTTTTCTAAGGGGAAAAGCTGGTGAAACTTCAAATCTGGAGCAATGACGGTAAGTTTTTTTGTTTCTGTTTCTTAAGTATTTATACAAAAAGCATGATGTATGTTAGGGTTTTGTTAGATGTTTTTTCATGGGTTTTGTTTCTTTATTTAAACCTCGATTAGGGTTTAATGTGTTTCATTCACTTTTTTGGGGATTAGGGTTTTTGTCATGTGGTCCCAAATCTTTTTTAAAAATCTGTGGTCCCCTGTTAGTTTAGCAATCTAATTTATTATTTTATATGTGGTTAATTTATTATTTATATGTGTTTACTTTATTGATTTATACATGGTTTGAATATATTGAATGATTTATACATGGTTTGAATATATTACTTTATTGAATATATTTAAAATTTTCTTTTGCTTACTGTTTTGAATATTTCTCTAGTGTTGCTGTCATTTATAATTTAGTTCGGTTTTTTCATTTTTTAGTTTACTGTTTTGAGTATTGCTCTAGTGTTGTTGTCATTAATAATTTGTGGTCCCCATTTGTGCTTTAATATTGTACTTTTTGTCCCATGTCCTATTTTTTTAGTCAATTTATGCTTGATTTTTGAAGACATGTGGTCCCAACCTCAATGTATGATTGAATAAATAAGGTTTGTGGACTGTTTTTTTAATGTGTTGCTGTCAATGTATGCTTGATTTTTCAGTTACTGCTTTTTTAATTGTTGTGTGCATTTTACATGTTTTGTTATGGTTGTGCTTCTTGCTGAAGCATTATTTTTTTTGCTTTTGTTTTATTTATTTGCAGAGTTTTCAGACATATGATATTAACTTTTGGTGGGGGGGAGAATTTATAAAACATCCTAAACTTAGATATGTTGGAGGGCATATGAAAAAATTTGAGAATGTGGACATAGATTATCTTGGTATGTTTGAATTAGGATAAATGTATCAACAGTGTGGGGGAAAAAAGTCAATGCTTAAATTTTATTACAAAGATCCTACCCTACCATTAGAATGGGGCATAAGACCAATTAAAGAAGAATGTCCTGACCTTTGTCTTGTTGATTTACAAAACTGTCATAGAATCTTTGATGTTCCAGTTAATATTTATGTAGAGGAAGAGGAGGCTGAACCTCTTCAAGCCATAGATAGTCAGGAAAATCTAATTGAGAAGGAGCAAGATGAAGAGATTAGATTCCTTCTAGAGGGAATAGACTTTGAGGAATTGGGTGGGAATGAGATTGAGGGTGATGGTAGAAAGGACTGTGAGGGCAGGGGGTGGAGGGGTTGAGTTTGAGGGTGATGGGAGACAAGACTGTGAGGGACAGATAGAGGGGCAGGGATTGGATAGGGATGAGGTTGAGAGGTCTGACTGTGAGGGCCAGGGGGTGGAATTGGGTGTTGATGATAATTTCATTGAAATTCCAATTCAACAAGAGGACTCAAACAAAACGGATAATGTAACTGAGAATGTAACTGATAATATTACTGAGAATGTAACTGAAATTCAAAATCAAAATATAACTGAAAAGGGAAAAAGAAAACTTTATGAAAGATTTTTTAATGAGTCATCATCAGAGTTTGATGATTTATCTGATGAAGACTATGTGCAATCTGGTGAGGGGAGTGATAGTGAGACCCCTAGTTTGGTGTTAGAAGACATTGAATGTGACTCTGATGATGAAATTTTATTGTTAAAAGACCCAAGTAAAAAGACTTAATAAAGAAATTGAAAAAGGTCTTGAAAGATAAAAAGAACAGACAAGAACAGAAAAAAACAAAGGAAACTGAATCTGAAAAACATGAATGGGTTAGTGAGGATGAAACTGAAGATGATTTGGTTAGCTTGGAAAGTAGTAAGGGGTCTGAAACTGAAAAACATCATGTTTATAAAAACTCTGCTTCAATGAAATATTTAAATATGGTTGTTGGGATGAAATTTGAAAATGCTGCACAGTTTAGGGGGGTTTTGAGGGACTGGTGCATAAGGAATGGGGTAGATCTAGAGTTCTTAAGGAATGAAGCTGCAAAAGTGACTGCAAAATGCAAGAGTTGTGAATGGAGGATCCATGCCTCACCAATACAGGGTGGACCTACATTCCAAATTAAAACAATAAAAGGTGAGGATACATGTGCAAGAGCCTATGACAATAAACTTGCCAATGCATCATATATGCAAAAAAGAATTGAAAATGCTATAGAGATCATCCCTACAATTCCTGTTCAACAATTAAAAAACAGAATTCTCTCAAAATGCAATGTGGATGTGAGTAGATTTAAGGTGATGAGGGCCAAAAAAGAAGCATTAGAGAGAATAAGGGGTGATGATGCAAAGCAATATGAACTTCTGTGGGATTACTGTGAAACAGTCAGAAAATGTAATCCAGGGTCTAAGCTTTTACTTAGAAAAGTAGAAAATTATGATCCTCCAGTTTTTGACAGGATGTATTTCAGTTTATGGGTATTAAAAAAGGGGTTTTTAGAAGGGTGTAGGCCAATCATAGGCCTTGATGGCTGTTTTCTCAAAACAGTTTATGAGAGCCAATTGCTTGTGGTTTGTGGAAGGGATGGGAATGATAACATGTTCCCAATTGCAATGGCAGTAGTACAGGTTGAAAACAGGGACACTTGGGGTTGGTTTGTGGGTGAATTGTTGGATGACATTGGGGGGATGGGCACTAATAAATGGTCTTTCATTTCTGACAGACAAAAATGTATTGTTGAGGCCTTAAAAGACTTAGTGCCAGAATCTGAACACAGATTTTGTTTGAGACACGTGTATGAAAATTTCAAAATGAAATTTAAATCTGTTGAATTGAAAGAATACTTTTGGAAAGCAGCATCAACTGCTAACAAAAGGGAATTTGATGGTTTCATGAAAAAAATTGAAGAACTTGATCCAAAAATTAAAGCTGAAGTGGAAACAGCCTCTGAATGGCTAAGAAAGATAAATCCACAACATTGGGCAAGATCACATTTTCCAGTCCAAAGCAAATGTGACATTTTGGTGAATAATTTATGTGAAAGCTTTAATAATTACATACTTGAGGCAAGGGACAAACCAATTATAAGTATGATTGAGTGGATTAGAACAAGACTCATGTGTAGGTTGCAAGTTAAAAGAGAGGGAATGGAGAAATATGGAGGGTCAATTTGCCCTAACATATTAAAAAAGATAAACAAGCAACAAAAAGCTGCAAGAAACTGTTTCATTAGGTGGTGTGGGGGGGAGAGTATGAAATTGACCACTTCTTGAACAAATATGTGGTAGATTTAGAGAAGAAAACATGTAGTTGTGGCATGTTTCAGTTAACATGATACCCATGTTGTCATGCTTGTGCAGCCATTGGGTAAAAAAGAGCTAGATTAAATGATTATGTTGATGATTTTTATACAAAGTCAGTTTATTTGAAAGTGTATGATGAAATGATACATGTTGTCCTTGGGGCACAAGATTACATAAAAACCAATTTTCAGCCCTTTAAACCTCCAAAGATTAAAAAGAAAATGGGCAGGCCTAAGAAACTTAGGAGGAAAGGACCTAATGAGCTGCAGTCAAAGACATCAACAAGAAAAGGGTTGACACATACCTGCAGCAGTTGTCTTCAAACAGGCCATAACAAGCACAATTGCAAGAATGAAATACATCCAAAATCTAAGTCTCTCAAGGTTTATGTCAGTTTTTACATTTTAATCTACAATTCAATATGTTTCTTTCAATCTGTTTCAAACAAAAAATATTTTTAATTGCAGCCAAATGTTGCTGTTCATGAAGAAATCCCACAGGGATCTCAAGCCCCCCCTCCCTTGAGCCAAGAGCAACCAAGTGCAAAGGTAATTTCAATATCAATTATGTCTGAATTGTGCTCTTTTTCTTTATGCCTGAATCTCTTTTTTTTAACTGAATTCTGATTTTTTTCATAGGCTGCAACAAGAGGAAGAAGACAAAGCCCACAAACAACACAACCACTTGCACCAATGCAGCAGCAAGTAGGCTATCAAGGCCCCAGAAATGCATCCTTATTGGGGAATGTTAATCCAGCATCATCTTCAGTACCTGCAACTAGGAGATACAACAAAAGGCCAAGTATTTCAGAAGTTTTGGACAAAATGAAGGAAAGAGAAAAGAGAAGACAACAAGATAGTTAATTTGAATGCATGTTCTTTTGTCAATAGCCTACTTTGTGTAAATGGCCTCTTCTTTTTGTAAGTCTGATGGTAAAACATGTTGGTAAACTGTCTGTTATTTTTGGTTGATAATATGGCAAAAGTTGATGTAATATGGCACTCAATGGCCTCTTCTTTTTGTAAATATGGATTTCATGCAAAACTTGTTGTAGTGTGGAACTGAAAATTGTATCAGGTTGCAATCTTTTATTATGGAATCCAACTTTATGTTTTTTGTCAGTCTTTGTTTAGTGTTAGTGTTTAAATTTTCTGCACATATCCAGCTTATGTTTCTCGAATTTTAGCTTCTACAATTGAGTTTATTGAGTGTTCAATTGTTAATTTTTTTAACAGGGTGTTCAATTTTTGGAAACAGTCTTTGAATTCATGTTCAGTGTAAAAAGCGAACAAGTTAAAATACAACAAATTGATACATGACATTTAGGCAAGTTTAAACAACAGAGTTTTACAAGTTACATGGTCTTCATTCTAATTTCATCAATAAAACTAACACTAACACAAAAAGAACACTGCTATCACCAATTCAAAAACTGAGATGTTTTGCAAATGTCTCTTCTTTCACATTAACACAATAGCTCCACCAATCTGCAAGTTTGACACCACTTCCTCACCATCGTCTGAATCACACTGTTCTTCAAAGCCACGAAAAAATTCTTCACCACTATCTACTTGAGCAGGAAATTTTAAAGGAAACCCACTTGGTGCCCATGTAGCTCTGTCAGGCTCCAACCAACAAAAAAATTTACAAATTTCATATCTGCAACAATAATATAACTTACCTTTTGAGGGCTTTGTTTGCGACTCTAATTTCGGCCTTCAAATTGCACCCACATAAAGGTGTAGTTGGAAATCTCAAATCTAGTGATTGTGTGTTTTGTCTTGATTTATTTTTTCCTAAATGAAGAGCTTGATATTTTCTCTCTTTTGGAGAAAAAACCGTGAGAAACAAGTGGAAGGAGGAGGGAAATTGCAATTACAAGCTTGTTGCACTTTATTTCAGGAATAAAGGGTATAATTGTCCGAACACAGCGAAAAAATGGCTCCCCAGCCGCAACTTGGGCACTTGTGGCACACCTTCCGCACGCAGTGGTCTAATTGCTAGATTAAAATTTTCACAAGGAGGTAATTTGATATTTTTTATATCACAAGGGGTATCATGCACATACCCCATATCACAGGGGGCACCCTGCATTTTTCCCAATCAAAATTATTTTTGGGTCTTAAATATTTTGAGACATAATTTTGGTCTAATTGTTAAAATTAGAATTGAATTACGAAGTTGGAAATTTGATCGTGTTTGAGAACATGACACGATGGTTTCTCGATAACACTGCCATGTCGCGCAATAAGGAACTAAAAAATGGATTAGAGAAAATAATAAAAATAAAAATAAACGATTAACTTATTTCCAATTTCTTTTATTTTGATTTATTATATAACTTTATTTTATCTTTTATTTCGAGTTTTTATTTTATTTATTTATTACTTTCTCTAATGTTTTATTTCCATTCTGAATACTTTATCTAGTTTTTGGTTTCTAATTTTATTACTTTTTGTAATCTATTTTGATTTTTTTTTTCTGGGCAACACGGTCGCTTTATGGAGAACACGATCAGGACGTGTCCTGGAAACGGCTGAGTTCCCAGCTCTTCTAATTTTAACTCCAAATTTAACAGTTGGTCAAAATCATAATAATTTAAAAAGATTATGGACCAAAGTCATACCTCAAAATTTAGAGATCAGAATTAATTTTTAGGGATAATTACACTCTCCTCCCCTGTGATTTGGTGTAATTATATGTAGACCCCATGTGATTTGGAAAATTACATATAGCACTGCTGAGGTTTGCTTTCGTCTAATAAATAAGTCCCTCTGTTAATCAAAATTCACCGAATATGTTGATATTAACAAAAAAAAAAAAAAAAACTGATAAAATTGATATTTATCCTTAATTAACTTAAAACTGATTTATTGTAGATCAAACAAATTTTTTCGTACTGAACTACTCTTATATCAGTGAAGATGTATCTCCTCAAATTTATTAATGTATTAAGACGTGTAAGGTTAATTTGATCATAAAAAAATTAGTTTTGACATGTTATAAGTCAGTAATCAGTCAATTGAGATAAAATATATATTTTTTTTTATTTTTTTATTAATTTCAGCAAATTCAGTTAATTTTTATTGACAGAGAGACTTACTTGTTAGACGGAGCAAACCTATTAGATGTAATTTTTCAAATCACATAAAATTTACATACAATTATACCAAACCTCATGGAAAGAAGTGTAATTATCCCTAATTTTTAATTCAATGTGTAGGGACCAAAAGTGTAATTTAGGCGTGCATCAACTAATCAGTCAACTTTATATGGTGGAGTTTCCTGGCGTCGTGTTAAGAATTCAACGATTTTAATTCTCTGTCCTTTCAAGTTTGTTGACCCACAAAATTGTTATGAATGACTTTTCATTTGGCTTTAGATGTTTCTCATGACGACCCTACGAGAGGAAGGACACAAAAGTCGGAGAGAAATTGAAAGAGAAGGAATATGGACCCCACATATATATTTTGATGGTATTTAATTCTATTTTTTTTCAATTATTAAGAGTAAATTACAACGATTTTTTTTTTAGGTTTGACATAATTACAAATTCCCTCTCGTTGTTAAAAAATCATCAATACCGCCCTCTTGACTTCGCCTTTTAATTTAAAAAAACTAAATAAGCTTTTTAATATATAATATCATTTTAGATGTAGGTAATTTAACATAAATTTGAATTTAAAATAAATTATATAAAACAAAAAATACGTTATTACATTCAACTAATCTTTTATTTTTTTTAAAAGGTAGTATCATTTTAAATTTAGGTACTTTAACGTAGTTTTTTATTCAAAATGAATTATAACAAATAATACATTCAATTAATTTTTTTATTTTTTGGATTGATAATATTGAGTTGGATATATATTTAAAATTGGGTAAGAATTTATACTTAATACCATAATTTGCTTATAATCAGTATTATATATAAGTATACAAACGTAAAAAATTATTAAAAAAAAATTAACAGGATGGGTTTAGGCACGGCCGCACGGATCCAAGATCAAATCCGAAACCCACCCCAAACCCGAGCAAGTTTCATCTCGATGGCCCAAAACTCGCCAAGAATAGTATCAAACGGCAACAAATGGTGTGGTTTAGAGTGGGGCCCTCACTGCCATCTCTAGGCACACGTGAGCTGCACATGAATGCACCCCAGGCCTTAGTTGGTGTTATATAGATGAAAAAAAAAAATTGTGAATATTGTGTAATTTGTGGTTATAATTATGTCTCAAAATAATTTATCATATGCAATATCAATATCATAATTTATCATAGTGTCTATAAGAATATTTTTTT
Source organism: Sesamum angolense (assembly GCA_034509725.1). Taxonomy (NCBI): domain Eukaryota; kingdom Viridiplantae; phylum Streptophyta; class Magnoliopsida; order Lamiales; family Pedaliaceae; genus Sesamum; species Sesamum angolense. The sequence continues at coordinate 9,595,620 of JACGWL010000003.1, forward strand.
TGAACCCAAATTCTCAAACACTTGTTGGAATGTAAGAATATTTTGAAAACTCAAATGAAATATGGTTTTATCAATGTGCCAAATGAGTGGCTCAAAAAAATTAATAATATCATAATAAATATCACATAAGTACATAATTTGTAACAACTAAACACTTATCAAACCATACAAGTTCTCAATAAAATTACTATAATAATGGGCCTTAAATCTCGAACAAATATCAATCTGAATATTCATATTAAGTTTAAATAAAATGTTGAAAATAATTTGAAAAGTTTAAAAAAAGTTAAAGCTCAATTTTTTGGACATTTATATATGTGCTACTTCACCCAATTTTTTTGCAAGAGAAGTGTTTTTTTTTTTTTTTTTTTTCCAGAGTGTAATCTGTGATTTTTTTTTTTTTTTTTTGAATTATTGGAGTGATAAGTCCCTATTTAGCTTATTGTAAGGTGCAAAACATTCGCCAATCTTTATTGGATCTTGTTCAAGGTGCTCAGTGAATTGGGCCAGCTCAGGAAAGCCCGGCTTAGGACCAGCTTACTATTTTTTATAATCGGTCCTAGGCCTTTAAATGATTCCCAATTGAGTTCATTTATAAACTCAGGCCTAGCCTGTGACCAGCCCGGTTGAGGCCTAGACTAGGACCAGACCAAGCCAAATCAAATCAAACTGTGTTTATTTTATTTTTATTCTTTGTATAAAATAAATACTTTCTTTTGAACAATTACTTAAATTTATAGTAGTATATGAAATAAAATAAATAATAAATTAAATTACACAAAAAAAATAATAGTTAAGATTATATAATGAACTTAGATGATAATAAATTTAAAATTAATTTATAATAAACTTTTAAAAAAAAATAAATAAAAGATATTAATCAATTAAAGTACTAAAAATTTAGAAATAGAACAATAGTGACAATAATTTTTAGATTTTCAAAAGTATAAAAAACTATTAGAATAATTAATTTATAAGAATAAAATAAAAGTTATATATCATACATTATTATTATATAAAAATTTGGTCCAATAGGCCCAACCTAGGCCCGACTCAAGACTAGTTGGTCCTAGACCAATGGGCTAAGCTGATCTTAGATTTCAATACTTAGGACCGGCCCAAGAACCATCTCAGATCCCAAACAGACCTAGGCCAACCCAAACAATTTTTTTATTGGTGTTATTTGATCATAGGCCGGACTAATCCAACTCAATCCACTGCGCATCTTGAGATCTTGTCTTGAAATGTGTAATACCTATCTCCAATCACACCTACTTTCTGAATTTTATTTTAAATTCAAATTCAAATTATTCTTAAAATTAGGGGAAAATAAATATTGAATTGTGAGCCAAGAAAAGAAGAAAAAAATAATAAAAAGGTCAAAACAACTCAAAATCCTTCTAAGAGATTTTAGACACTTTGAATCAAGAAAGTAGAATTACACCAGTTGCAAGTAAAAGGTCTAACAATCGTTTATCTTTTTCTTCAATCAGGCAATAGTATAAAGAATGAAGTCAGTGGTGTCAATCCGGGCAGCACCCATTGACCCAAACCGTCCCTTCAGAACCGCCGCCTCCCTGGTGGCGCCGGAAGCGGAGACCCCATCATGCTGGTGGTGGGCGTCGTCATTGGCCGGTGGAGGGTGGTAATACATGCGGGCAGTGTGGGGGCAGTGGGAATGGAATCTGCAAGCAATCCTAACACCCGCATCCAAAAGCTCCGTATACTTCCCCATCTCCCCCCGGAAACGTGTGTCTTCTTCTTCTCTGACGGAAACGGAGACGGAAAAGGAAACGAAAAGGGCGACGGAATTGCTGATTAGGGTTAGAAGACGTCCCAACCGATTGAATTCGGGCAGCCCATCAATCAATTGGGAGAAAAAAGCGTTGTGTTCATGAGAGAAATTGGGAGGTGGAAATTAGGGTTTATATACTACTTTGGCTGCTTCTCTTTCCTTGTCCTTTCCTTTTCACATGGAGACATTATTCAAGAATTGAGGGTTAAGGAATTTGCAGTCTTGCCCTCTACTTTTATGTTATTCCTATTTGCCCCATTATTTTTCTTCCATACGTTGAACTTGGAGATGCTGTTCATTATCATACTAATCATAATAATAATAATTTAAATGTGGTGACCTCGTCTTTTGGTATTACTAGTCTTGTTTAATAGTGATGTGTTTTAAAACAAGAAACACGAGTGAATTTGACTTTTTATTGAATCTCCATGGGGTAATTATATTTTAAGGGATAAATATATTTTCATCCCACGAGATTTGATGTAATTATACGTAAATTCTTCATAGTTTGAAAAATTATATTTAACACCCCTCATATTTGTTTACGTCTAACAATAAGTCAATTCGTTAGTCAAAACTCATTGAATTTCCTTAAATTAACAAGAAAAACTAAATAAAAATTTATATTTACCCTCGATTGACTTATTACTAACTTATTACAAGTCGAATAAATTTTTCCAAACTAAACTACCCTTATAATAGTAAAAATATACATTCTCATATGTATGAACGCGTGAATACGTATAAGGGTAATTTTATTATTAAAAAAAATCATTTGACCAATTGATAAATTTGTGCAGAGTACGTAGTTGAATCTTAATTACTAATATTCATCTAAACACGATTATAGTTTTTTTTTTTTAGAAAAAAGTGTATATTATATCTACATCTCCTCAGAATATATCTAATTATACAAGCATCATCTGTTATTTATAAAATTACATTTACACCCTTGTGAGGGTGTTAATGTAATGTCACGACAAAATAATATAATATTAGTTATAAACTATCAAATGATAATTTTAAAATTATCATTGAAAATATATATTAGTTGATAATAATTCTAATATTGTCATTATATAATTATTAGTGATAAAAATTACATATAAAATTATCATTAAATATAATTAGTGACACATCTAAAGTGACTACACAATATAGTGAAAACTATTATTTATCGTTATTAGGTCGTCACTGTACATGAGTCACTAATTGCATTTAGTGACAACTTTATGCACATTTTTTCACTAATTCATGCTAATAAAAAAATTACAAAATAATAGTAATTATTAAAATTAAATTTATTGCTGCAACAAAATAAATATTCACTAAATATATATAATTACTTACAATATTAAATTTGCCAATTGATCTTCTATTTTTATTTTTTATTTTTTGTAGTGTGTACTCAGGGAATGTTTGTGTAAAAATTTGTCATTTGAAATGAAGATGTACTTATAACTACAACGATGACTTTAACGGATATATTTATAATATTATAAAGGGAAATGCAATTGTGTAATTTAATCGAACTTCAAATAATGTCAATATAACTTTTTAAAAAGAAAGAAAAAAATCTTCAACTGTTATTCTGTAATCCAATTACATCAATGCTTGCGAATTAGTAAAACTATAGTTACATCGATGGACTGCTCAAATTATAACAAATTTACTATCGTAGAACCCATGCTTATATTTTTGCTTTATTTCTTAAATTAAATAAAAAAATTATAATATATTGCTTCATAAAGAAATTCTTTTCATAAAATAAAGCTTTTCAATTTTAGTAGATGAAATAAAAAAAAATTCTCTCGTTTACGATATCACAAGGGAATTGCTAGCATTTTTTTTCATACTTTTAATATTGCCCTTAGGGAGATTTGATTCTTGATTCGTTGACTATGATACTACGATGATCAAACACATTATTTAAATCTGTAAATAGCATAAAGATTTTATTTTTCAACATTTACAATATTTTTATTCCCTTCTCCAAGTTGCAATTTTACTTAATATTTAAAATGAGGAATATAGAAATCAGAATAATCTTTCTGGAGCATTTCTACAAATAAATAAAAGTATAAGGGCTCTAATGAAATTTTAATAAAATTCATGGGAGAATTCAGTCAACTGCTGGGTGCGTACCAAAAGCCGCGTCAAGTTTCCGCAAGACTCCAAGTGTGTAATATTCGCCTAATTTTGGGGAAAGGTTCTGACTTACCATTTTACCCTTTATTTTGTGTAAAATTTCAAAGTGACCCATTGACTTTCTAGAAAAAGAAAAGGAAAGGAAATCTGATTTATTTCTCTTCATTGTTCACTTTTATTTTATTAGCGACTTTTAATTTTTTTAGGGTAAATTGCATAACACCCCCTGTGTTTTAGTGAAATAGCACGAAATCCCCCTGTGTTATATTTATAGGCAAAAAACCCCCCGTGTTATTAAAATACAACAAAATACCCCATCTCCGTTAGAAATTAACGGAGAGTGAGCCACACTCGCGACTTGTGCAAGTTGTCCTTATTTTTTGCTAATTTTCAGATTTTTAAGTGGGCAAAATGTCCAATTTACCCATTTGTTTGATAATGTGCACATGTTTTAAAATTCATTCTTTAAAATAAAAGTTTATATAAATATAAATCAAAATTACTTATGATATTATATATTATTAATTAAATTAAATTATTATTTAATTTAAAATATATTTTGATTTTTATTTATAAAATATACCAATTAAAATATAAATTAGTATTTATTTGAATAATATATTATTAATTAAATATACTAATTAAGTTATCAATTTTTTAATTTATATTATTAAGTATTTATGATTTAAATATATTAATTAGGTAAATATTTATTTATAAAATATACTAATTAAGTATATTATATTAAAAATAAACATTTAATATTATTAATTTTTTTTAAAAAAATCCTTCTTCTTCTTCTTCTCCGTCGGCTCGTCGCTGACGGAGAAGAAGACTGGGCGATGGAGGTGGACCTCCGTCGCCCAGAATCTGGGCATCAGGGGCGATGTCGCCCCCAGGCAAGGGGGCGACATTTAATTTTTTTTATATATATATTTTTACTTTTTTCTCCGTCCGTGCCTCGTTGCCGACGGAGAAGAAGACTGGGCGACGGAGGTGGGCCTCCGTCGCCCAGAACCTGCAATTAGGGGCGACATCGCCCTGGATCTGGGCGACGATCGGCGACGGGCGACGCAAGGTCGCCCCCTTTTGCGCAGGCGACGTCATTCTCGAAGTGGCCTCTGAGAGGTCATCACCTTGGCAGGTCTCGCTCACAAATCTTATGGACTCGTCTAAAGACACCATGAAAGGATTCTAAAAGAAAAGTTGCAAAAGGAATGTATAGATGAATAAGATACCTATAGTTTTTTTTAAAGAAACCCTTGCTCTTCAAGAAAAACACGCGGAGTAAGAAAGAGGGGATTATGCCTAGAGTTAAGAACGTAAGGAGGGAGTTAAACCTATGTCCCCTTATAAACGTCCGCTATTAGGTGGTTACCTGATATATTAAGCACATGAGAGGGTACTATTTTCAAACACCCCCATAAAACAACAATCATGATGGCTAGGGGTAGCCGTAGCCATCATGTCATCACTAATAAGGTGCAGGGCTCAGAGCCCAATATTTTAAAAAGAAGATAAAGGAGGAGGGAGAAAAACAGAAATGGAAGGCACTCGGGAAAACTAGCCCCTCCAAGATAAAGAAAGGAGGGCTCCCTCAAACATAAAGAATCTCCTATTCTAAGAAGGGTTGGACAACATCCCTCCTCGTTAAAGTGGGGGTGGGGGGGGGGGGGGACCGAATGATGCATATGGCCTTGATAAAATTCAGTCCAAAAAGGATCAAGAATGGCTAACACGTTAACCCCCCAATGGCTCAGGAAGCTTGGCGGCCCAAGAAGGAATGTAAAAGCCCAAAGCATCCTTGGATCCAACCTTGGAGCATAGCTCAATCAGGATAACCAGCCCAAAAACCACACTCAGTTGTCCTCCACGTGGCATACACCTGGCTTGCTAGGTGTGCTTCCCCTCCAAAGTCTAGAAGACACGGTTCAAGGGAGGTCTCCCCAAAACCTCGGACTCGTCAGAGGCTGGGGTTCTTTAGCAGCCAAGAATCCTCACTAGTAAGGGGTCTCCCTCAACTCAAAGACATACGGTCATAAGCAGTTTTGATTGGAGACAAAAGCATATTATGATCTATCTAAACCAACTTTGCCCTCCTCCTCCGAAAATTAAGGAAAGCGTGCAGACTCCTATCGCATGGGGGCACCCCTCTATAAATACAGATTTGTTCCCCAGGCAGGGACACCTTTTTTTTTAGACTCTTGAACACTATCATTAAGACCTTTCTTAAGCATTCTTTCACGAGATTAACATATTTCCTTTCATAATTCAATCATTACATCTCGATCTTTTATTTTGTTTTATTTTTTTTTATTATCTCTTCTCAAACTCAGTACTAACTCGGGCGTTGGAGTGCTAGTGTTGTTTTGTAGGTCCCGTTTATTGAGATCTAATGAGCATCGACCCAGGTTTAAAGTAACAATTATAAAAGAAATATATATAAAAAACCAACACATTACGGTGTACTATCCAAAAATGAAAAAATAAAGAAAGCAAGCAAGCAACAGAGAAAAACAAAGAAAATAAACTTAGATGTATTATCGGCAAAAATATTAAATTGGTGTCGCAATGTCATAACCATCGTTTGTAAGTGAAGAATGGCTTCTCTTATATATTAGTATAGATTAATCATAGCAGCTTAACTTACATTTCGTATAGTATAGGACTAATATCAAATAATATAGCCAACAAAATACAAAATTTAAAATATTAAAATTGCGAGACTGTAAATTATAATAGTCAAATCGTTGAAATTATTCGAAATATCAAATATAGCTTTAGATGAGCAAATTTAAAGAATAAATTTGAAAATTGGGTAGTTATAATGAGAGCAGCTTCTGGCTCATTCAACATAGCTCGTCTCTCAACCCGTTTATTGACCCAAACCCGTATGATCATACAAGAAGGGTTCAGGTGGTTACATGTCCAAACTCAACCCATCCCCATACACTCAGACCCGGGCCAATACATTTGCTTTAGACTTCTCTCCTTTATAAACAACTGTTGAATAATGACCAGCGAGCGAAAGATCTTCCAGCAATTTGAGACCTGAGAATCCACCTACTCCGATCAACTTCACCAAGAGACGCCATCTCTCTCTCTCTCTCTCTCGCCATCTGCCTACGCATATTTTTGCGTCTACGTGATCTTTTGGCTTTTTTTATGTGATTCTTGTCTGAATTTTTTGAATGAATGAACAAAAATTGTAATTGCTTAAACAAATTAGTGAAGACCCGTAAAAGGAAAGGATGCACAAAAGAAAGGCAGAATTTTGAAAATAAAATTAAGTGGTGGAGGGAATGAGGTTTCAGAATTTAGCTTTCTATGAATAGATTCGGTAGTCGTCTGATGAGTGTATTTCTATGGTGATTCTATTTTTGTGCACAGGCATATTGTAAGATTATTGTTTTCTTGGAATCTGCTTTTGAGCTACAATGGCTAATGAGGATGATTTCACCTTTTGTTCGGTGAGTTACTTGATTTATTTATGAATCGTGGCTGCATGAATTTTTAATGAAGTTTTGGTTGTTCTTCCTTTGTGTCTGCAATTCTTGTTTATGTGGATGTCAAGTTTAGTCTATGTCGTTAGGTGGGGCCGCCGAAAGATGATGTTGAAACTCGGAAAGTGGATGATGGTGATGTTAATGGGATTCATAGAGATGGTGGGAATGGGATTGCTGATGATAGGAGTAGCGGTAGTATATGGAAAATATGTGCTTCCTCTCAGAAGCAGGAAACAATTGGCTCTCTTTCGTTTAATGTGATCGATGCGTCACTTCGCGGAGAAGTAGATCAACAGTCCGAACAAGCAGCACATGTGGGTGCTGCAAGTTCAGCTAAGGCACCATTGGAACAAAAGAGTCCTGTAAGGAAGTCTACGCCCCGTGTGAAGGTTCCGTTTGAGAAGGGGTATAGTCAGATGGACTGGCTTAAGCTCACAAGAACGCACCCTGACTTGGCAGGTTCTTTCCATACAACGTGAAATATGGCTTTTCTTTATGTTGATAAGCATATTTGACTGTGTTTTCTTGTGTAATATATCTGTGAATCAGCCGCCACGACCAATAAACTTAAAACATGAAGAGTTGAACCCGCCTGTAAAAGAGTGGCGCGAAACTGTTGGTGTTGGTTCTGGAGGCAAATGCATCTTATTATTTGCAGTAGTACTCTTTGCCTTCTAAATGCCATTTAATGACCTCTTGCGGTTCGTTTTGAGGTATTTTTTGTTAAGGGCCTTGTTAACTTATTATAGGAGACTAGGTCACTAGAGTATCCAACATTCCCTAGTTTAGCCTATTGGAATTTCCTTGGCATTTTAAGTTCTAATCATGAGATTCTGTGAGTCTAGTCATGCCAATACTTCTTCACCTTTTATATCTCCGTATTAAGTAGATTAGTCCATTTATTGCTACCATGTCTTGTGTTATGATTCACACAAATTAAAAAGGAAATAGTAAAGTACATTGAACTTGGAGGGTGTTGGGGTGAGCTTCTATGCTTTCCATAACATCTTACAGGATGTTGAAAAGGATTAAGTAAAACTTTAAGAAAATAGTTTATAAGATCCAAAAATAAGATTAATTTGGAGGTCTCCATTGTTGAAAATGGCTTGCCACTTCTTTCAATTGTCTTAATGTAAGGATGTTTGAGGTTGATCTAAAAAATAAGCATGGGAACAGGCCAAGTATAGGTTTCCTGTCTACTGTTGCAAATGAAAACTGGTAATAAGAGTATGAGGGTTTGGACTAAGCACATCAAACAACCATTCTCTGTTGGAAATTGAAATGTATATCACAGATAAAAAAGTTCTAATAAATTAAATTCTTAGCATATGAGACGTTAAAAACAGCTTTTGAACTCATAACATCTTATATTTGAAGCTAATAAGCTCTTCTTTTAATAAGTTTACCAAACACTCTTTTAACATATTATAAGATATTTTGAAGAGTTTATAAGATCACCCGAACTGCCTCTAACTGTTGTTGTGTGTGGATTATCTCGAGTACTCTTTAACTAGCATGTTAATGATACTAGCATAAAACATTATTTTCCATGCCAATTATGGACCAAGAATATACGTAATCATACTGAATGTTTATTTTGTTCATTGTGCCACTGAATTCTGGAATTTGTTCGTGTGCATCGTTTCGGCTTAGCTGAAATACCATCTCTCAGCACTTAATGACATGTTAAACTTTAATATACCTTCAGTAATATCATCTCTACCCTGTCAGTAGTGCATTGTCTACTTTTCTGGGTTGATATCGTTTTCGTCTCAGGATTGAATGGACAGTCAAATAAGAGACTTATATCATTGAATGAAGTTAAACAACATCAGTCTGAAGGTTCTATGTGGACTGTTCTTAAAGGTCGTGTCTACAACATTGCACCATACATGAAATTTCATCCTGGAGGTACCCGTTAATTGTTTTTGATTTGGGTTACATTTGGATCAACGGATTTCGAATGAGTCCATACTAAAGGGATTTGAAATTCATCACGAGACATAAAATATAGTTCAAAATGGGAATTGAATTATGGGAATTGTCTTTGGAACATGTAATCTGCCAAACAAGGTCAAAGGATTTGTCATCATGGATTTGAAACCCATAGTTTCTGATCCTTCAATTCAAATACAAACTTAGTTTTTTCCTTATGCAGACTCATATGCTTTCGATTATGTCTTTGTCCATACATGGTTAGAAGGTCGATAATTGTCACATCCTTGATACTTTCCAATATGGAGGAAACTATGTTTATGCGAATTCGACAACATAGGATAAACAAAACAAGAAATTATGAAACCTTTCACGACATGTGAAATAGGCTTCATTCTGTTTTTGTATCATTTGTTCTTCTGCTTGACATTTTTGCACGCTTTTGCTGCTGCTAGGTGCGGATATGCTGATGAAGGGAGTCGGAAAAGATTGCACGTCTTTATTCAGTATCCTTTCTCATACTTGCTAATTATTTCAGCAGTTTCTACCATGTAAACTACCATTGATATCTGGCGCTGGCAACGGTTGCGATCCTGATGCTTTATTCAGATAAGTACCATGCTTGGGTTAATGCAGAATTTTTACTGGAGAAATGTCTCGTCGGTGTTCTCAACGAGGGCCATTGAAGGTACTCGATCTTTATAGAAAAGATTCAAATGTCTGCAGTAATTACAAGAATGTGGAAGATAAAAAGGACATCCTAATTCTTATGTGCTTCTTTTACAGATTTAAATCGGGAAGATTGATTGCAAGACTCTAATTTTCATTATCAGTGATGTATTTTATAGAGGACGTGTTTAAAGTGGCTTATTTTAAACACTTATCAGCTATTTATTAAGTTAAAATAAATCGTCTTGATTTATAGCTTATGCCTTTAAACCAAAAGCTATAAGCATCTTCCGTTTTGCAACTTCTTAGTAAAATTGTAAATATTTTAAAGCTTGTCTTGATCATTCCATCCTCGAATTCTCCAACTTCAACTTTTTTAAGATTTCTTCACTTCTCTTTTTAAAAACTCATTACTTTTACTACAATTTAGAATTATAACTTACTCTCGGAGCATATTATCATAATTAACCCATGATTATTATTGTTGTGTATGACCTATCGTATAATTTTGTACCATATGCAGGTAAATATTCTACTTTGTTTAGTACAACAGGAATGGGGTAGGGAACAATGTGGGTTTGAATCCAGGACTCTCGAGTAATGTCAATTCAACCAACTGGTTGTTGGCAGGTAAACTGTATTGTGCTTAATACACGAAATAATTATAAGATTTCTTTAGTTTCGAAAAATTCAATACTACGATGCTTTTTGTAATTTTAAGGGGGAATAGAAAAGTTAAAAGAGTATAATGAGTAAGGGATTGGTTACTTTTGTAGACAGAAAAATTGGTGGATTGAGCCCGTTTGGATAAAAATGTTCGATAAGATAAACATTGGTTTTATGGGTGGATAAAAATAAAAATAAAATCACCCAATTTGTCTGAATCGAATTGATTTTTATGATTTATCTTTTCAACCGCGATCTTAATTTTAGAATAAACCCACGACATACTTGTTGGTTTTGTTTTGATTTAGAACACATCGTCAAAAACCAAATCGCACAAAATTCATATATTATCAAAGGTCCACGTTACAAAATTCATCTTTTTGAAACTTAGATTTAGACTCTACAGACCAAAAGAAAAAAAAGTGTGTAAATTTTAAAATAACAAACCAACCCATTAGAATTTTTTCGTTCTTTCTCTTTCTCCTTTATTTTTCCTCATTCTTTCTTTTCCCACCCCTCTTCCCCTTGCAATTAGAACTTGACATTCAAAATATTTTTAAATTTTTTTAATTGTATTATATCTTGAATTATTGTATATTTAACTTTAATTATTTCAAAACTTCTTAGATTTTATTATTTAAAAATTTTAATTAGATCATTGCTGGATTTTTTTAATTAATTATCGAAAACTTCGTAATTGCCTTTTTTGTGATATATTTAAATTTATAGACTTGTATTAGCATCTCATTGCAACGATTAAATCAGTTTTAAGTACAATCAAATCAAAATAAATTATATAATTAGATTTAAATATAATCCAATTAAATTTTTAACATCATCTAAAGATTTTTCATCAAATTCTCTGGCTATTTACGTAGGAATTAGGATTAAAAACAACAACAATAAAGTCGTCTTCCCTGTCAGCCATTCCCGGCCCGCCTTCCCTGCCACACCATCTCCACAGCCGCATCACTACCGCCTCTCTCCGATCAGCCCCCGGCTTATTTTATCGAGATTTAAATTCATTTTGATCCCCTATGATATAAAAAATATATATAAAAAAAAATTCTATGATAATTTAAATATAAAAAATCACCCTTATGATATAATAATGATCCACACACCCCTGGTCAACCTGGTATCAGGAGTTTTTTGAAAAAATTTTAATATCACAAAGAGTGTAATTAATATTTTATTTTTTTAAAGATTTTTTTAATATTCTCAATATCAAAGAGGATTCTTGGATTTTTCCTCTTTTTTCAGAGCTCCCTCTTTTGTTCAAGAGTTACTAATCGGTACATACCATCATATAAAAATGTGAGTAAGGTTGGAGTAATTTTCATGTTAGTAAGATTTTGTCTAATTATTTGTTAGGTCTAAAAGTATCACATAACCTACACATGGTACAATAATAGGTAGCTACTAAATTAAAATTTCAATTTATTTTTGTTGGCCAAGGCCCTAACACTTAATCGTGTTTGGTTTCATTTTCAAATTTTCAAATATACTTGGAAATATTCAAAATAAAAAGGGTAAAATCTCAAGTAATAACCCCTTTATATTGATAAATTATATAATTCGGTCGGAGGCACGGAGTTGTCCACTTTGCCTTATTGTGTGTCTTTTTTTTTATTAAAAAGTTTATAAAAAAAAATGGAATGAGATGGAAGTTTTGCGATTTATGCAGCTACGTAATTGAAGGAGCCGATTAATTTGTCAACAATAAAAAAGGAAAAGAGGAAAAAAGAATAAGAAAATAGAGGAAAGAGGAAAAATAAAAGGGACAAAAAAGGTAAAAAAATTGATTTTTTTTTTTATTATACGAGGAAGGGGGGTTTGGTTTTTTTCTTCTGGGTTGCTCCCTTCTTTCTTGGCTTTCTCTTGATTTTTCTCAATTTAAGACATTGGCGGAGATGTAATTTTATGTTTCAAATCAAGGACAAAATAAAAATCAACAAATAGACAAATTATATTTATCGACATATTATTATGAATCAAACATAAAAACCAACTCTTTATTTTTTCATATTTTTTATATACTTGAAAAGTATGCACGTGCTCTATTTGCCATTTCCCGTTAAAATAACAAATGTGTCATAAGATCAAAATTGCTACTTTTTTAAAGTTGTGGATCAAAAATGAAAATCTCATATATTATAAGTGAAGGAACCCTAGAAAGGTGGGACCTCACAATCAAAAGATACTAAATTTGAGTCCAAGTATATATTTAATGTTATAGTAGTTTCTTATTTCTTTTTATTGTTTGAATGAGTTCGTTGATCTATATTACGATATATTGAATCACTCTTTAACTTGAACGATATAATAATTCGCATACTGTTTACGAAACAAAACTAGCCCTTATCAAGCAGTGGTAAAAATAAACTCAAGCAACCAAGAACACAGATAACCTAAGTTTTGATGCAATTACATACTGCAAAGATGCCTGATGAATTGATCAGCCTCCGCATAAAGCTGAACAGTCATTGTTGTATCTCCATTACACATACTAACTCCGGCACTTCATCGACACCGATAAAACTAAACCTTAGCAAGGAAAACTCGGACTTCGTCGAGAACCGGACCGCACAGAGAGCCGTAGTCATGAACCTTAGTATGATAGAACGAGCTGAAGAACGTTAACCTGGTCCTGTACGACGTGGCTGTGAATTTAAAACTGTAAGTCGAGAACTTTCCCTTCCCTTCAGATTTGAAGGGCGCTTTCATTACCGATTTAGCAGCAAATGCTTCTATCATCATCGAGCCGTGGCAGTCGTTCTTGGCATCTCCAACGACAAAGGTGAGGTTGTAGACTTTGTTGGGGACAGTTCTGATGACTTGGGCGATGGCGCTCTCTCTTCCTGCAAGCAGCTCCACTGCGGCTTTCCCAAAAGGGACGTTGAAATGGGCGGAGTCGATGAACTTGACGGCCTTGAGTGATTCGATGATCCAGCCGGGGAGTGGGGAGGTCAGGTCTTCTTGTTTGGGAGGGAGGAGGACTCCGTGAGATGAGTTGATCAGGAGATGAGGACCTCCCTCAAAACCATTGTTCTTCACCAGGTTCACTGCAAATTGAATCAGTTTATGCATCTATGTATCCTGAGCTTATAAGATATTAAATTTTATTTTAATAATAAAATCCTAAATTATTTAGATAAAACAAGAGTTAGAGCTTCTGAGATGTTGGTAATAACATTTTTTATAATTAATAAGATCAAATAAGTTTCTTTTGTTATGATAAAGGAATAATTACACTCTCCTCGATCAGTTTAATTATATGTAAGCCCTTGTAATTTAAAAAATAACATTTAGTATTCTGATATTTGCTTCCGTCAAACAAAGAAGTCCCTTCATCAGTCACAACCCACTGAATTTACTGATTTTAACAAGAAAATTGAATACAAATTCATATTTACCCCTAGTTGTTATTAACTTATTACAGATCAAATAAATTCTTTATGACCAAATTACCCTTATACATCTTCACATGTTAGTACATGTGAGAAGGTATATTTCGACCGTTATAAAAGTAGTTTAATCAGAAAAAATTGGTTTGACCTACAACCAGTCAATAGTAAATCAATCAAGGGTATATATCAATTTTCATTCGAATTTTTTTATACCAATCAAAGTATTTGAATATTTGAGAAGTATTTTAGATTTATTTCACTTCCAGTCATACCACCAATCATACTTAAGTCATACTTAAGTCATACTTAATAGGGATAATTACACTCCTCTTCCCTAAGATTTAGTGGAATTACATGTAAACTCTCTATGATTTGAAAAATTGCATTTAGGACCCCTAAAGTTTGCTTTTGTCTAACAAATAAGTCCCTATATTAGTCAAAAACACTAAATTTGCTAATATTAACGAAAAAATTGAATAAAATTTGATATTTACCTTTGATTGAAATATATTTTGTAACTAAACTACCCTTATAACGATGAAGATATATCTCCTCACATGTATTAACACATGAAGACATATGATGATAATTTGGTCATAAATTGACCTGCAATAAATCAGTAATAGATCAACTGATGATAGATATAAAACTTTTTCCGATTTTTTTTTTCATATCAGCAATTTCAATGAATTTTGACTAATAAAAAAACTTATTTATTAAATAGAAACAAATCTCGTAAGGTGCAGATGTAATTTTGTAAATCACGAAATATTTAAGTATAATTACACCAAACTCTCGAATGAGAAAAAATTAATTGTCCCTACAAAATAACTTGAAATAAAATATATTTTTTCGCCAATCACTTTCATTTGAACTAAATAACCCTTAAAATTATGGACACACATCAACAATGCTTTATTTGACGATATTAAATGAAATAGATAATGCATTTTCCAAATAAAAAAACTGAAACCCTAATGAGAGTAAACCCAAATCAAAAGCAACAAGAAACTCATAAACAAAGAGGGGGTTGGAGAAGAAAACCTCCAGTGGGCCTGGGTGGGAAGAGCTCCTTAATGGCAACAGCATCAAGCAAAGGCCCGCAAGCAGGATCCTCCTGCCTGCCGGCATTGTGAAAAATCACCTTCACGGAGTCGGAATTAGCCCTAAATCCCCAAGCGTAGGTGTCACCGCCATTGCTGCTGTAAAGGGTCTGCAGAGGGAGGTCGCCTGTCTGCGGCGGCACTGACACCCTCAGCACCTCGTCCTGCGCGCAGGTTCTTGATGCGCCGAACGTGAGCGCGTAGAGTGAGCCGTTCTTGACTGGGATTGTTTGGGAGACGGAGGCCTCGTTGCCGAGGCGGACGGCGTGGACTCCGTGCGCCACCGCGAAGTACATCCCGCCGGGCTGTGGACCGCCGGAGATGTACTCCACCAGGCCGTTGATTTCCCATTTGGGCAGCGCGTGTTTGCTCTGGAGCACTGTTTTCTTGAGGTCTGTGGGCTTTGGCTGCTCTTCAAAGTTGCCGTTGGGGAGGAGCCCTGTCAACACATTCAACAAGTTTTTAATTTATTTGCTTTTTTAATTAATTTTAAATAAATAAAAAAAATGATTGAACTTTTTTTATTTTTTTAATTAAATTAATTATCAAGTATTTATAATTAATTAATATTTATTATTTATTAAATTAAATTAATAACTACTATTAAAATAAATTAATACTCATACATTAATAGAACTTAAATTCAATCACTGAGCTTCAACTTCATTAATTAAATTAAACATCATTAACAAAATCATCAAATCTTTATTTCTGTATTTTTATTTAACATCAATACATCACAAACATAACGTATTTTTTGTAATTAAAATAATAAAGAAAACTTTTATGCACATTATCATATATATTAAAAATAAAATATGCATATCTAAAATAGAAGATTCAATCCACAAAAAAAGGCTCTGAAAAGGTTTGAATTAGCTAAGATCTCAAAAAAAATTATAATTTAAACTTGATTTCATATACTTAAATCAATCGTATAATAAATATATATATTTATTTTATAATCATCGTATAATTTAAATATAATAATTAATTACATAATAATATATTACGTCTACTTTACGAAAAATTTGATTCAATCAAATTTAGTTGGAATAAGAATTTTTGGCAAAAGCGCTCTTTCTGTCACACACATTTATCTCTACAACACACAGAGTGAAGGATACTCTCTCACACACACAACACGCAGTGAAGGGTGCTCTCTCTCTCACACACACAGTGAAGGGCGGTCGAGTGTTTGAAAGGAGGAGAAAAACTTGAAAATGACAGATTAAGAGACACAGAAGAAAAATGCAAAGAAAACAGCTGAAAGCAGAGACACAGTAGAGAACTCAGCAGAGATCTGTATAATGGAGTGTCGTCGGCCATACGTACCTTCCAAAGGAGCCGGCGGCGGAGCAACACCAGAAACTGTGTACACAAACAACGCACAGTACACCAACAAACATATCTTCTTCTTCACTTCCATTCTTCTTCCACTACACGGAGAGAGAGTGAAGGAGGCCCTCCTCTAATATATATGCTCAACAATGTGAGGAGTGAGTGTGTGTTGTGTGTGAAAAATGGAAAATGTGATGAAGAAAATATTAGTGTACTTGGGAACAAAAGCACATATAATCTTTAGGGGTCAAAGGCAGCAGCTCCTATTTTGTCTCCTTCTCTTTTTCTATTACATTTGCGAATAATTAATTATATTTACACTCCATAATTTATAATTTATTTTGCCGGATAATTACACTCCTCCGTTTAAAATGTGATATAATTATATATAAATTTTCTATAATTTAAAAAATTACATCTAGTATTTTAAAATTCACTAAATTTGTCTCCGATTGACTAATTACTAATTTATTGCATGAAGATGTACCTCTTCACATGCATTAACGCGTGAAGACGTTTGAGGGTAATTTGGTCATAAAAAAAATTGACATGCAATAAGTTAGTAATAAGTCGATCGCAGATTAATATAAATTATTTCTAATTATTTTGTTAATATCAGCAAATTCGGTGAATATTGACTAATGGAGGGACTTATTTGTTAGACAGAAACAAACCTTAGGAGCTAGATGTAATTTTTCAAACCATAAAACCTCAGGAGAAGGAGTGTAAATTATCCCTTATTTTTACAAATCAATTTTGCCTTTTGTAATTTAAAAAATCATTTCTAACAAAAAAAAATCAAATACAAGTTTGAATAATGTTGTTGACATTTTTTGGAGATGTATGTATAATATTTTAAAAAATATGAATAGTTTATGTATTCAATATTGATATTCTTTACTGATGTATGTGTAATTTTGTAAAACGTATTAGTGGTTTATGCAAGTAGATCATAGGTTAGGGAGTTTAGGTAACATTCTAAAATTTATTAAGATCTTATTCAATTCAACTATTATAGTGTCACTGACTTGATGTAATTTAAGTTTAATTTTCATTGAATCAAGTACTGTGAGTAGACCATTGTCATCTTATAATAGGGATAATTAGACTGATTTTTCTTTTATATTTGGTGTAATTACACATAAATTCTCTATTATTGAGAAATTACACTTAATAACCTTAATATTTATTTTTGTCCAATAAATAGATCCATCAAGTAATATAATTTACAAAATTTCCTGACATAAATAAATAAAATAAAACTTATTTTTACCTCAATTAACTTATTACAGACATATTTCATGCTCAAACAAAATTTAATCATTAAATTATGGTTCCAATGGTAATTTGTTTCTATCAAAAAAACAGTTTCTTGTTTTTTAGATAAAATTAGGATTTATCATTCTTTTTTATCCATTTTTAATTAATAATTGATTGCTTTAGTGACTTCCAATACACAAAAAGTGTCCCCTTTTTGTCTTTTGAGATTTGAATTTTGAACAAACTTTTCATCCTTCTTCATAGTTGAGAATCTAACCTAACTTGACTCCTTTTCAATTATTGTTGGAAAATCGTTGAGGGAAGACACAGAAACATTATTGTGATTTATATATTTAGTATTAATTTTTTTTAAAAAAAAAGTAATTAATAATAATAATAATAACAATAACAATAACAATAAATAAATAAATAAATAAAGCCAAGTGATGATTTTAATATTATTGTTGATCATAAATATTTAGTGACAAAAGTTTTCTTTTAAAAAAAAATATATTTTATGTCATAGTAATAAATTTTATAATTATAATTTGTGAAAATCGTCAGTAATAAGAATTAGTGACGAAAAAATCTGCATAAAATTATCATAAGAAACAAGTAATGAGATGTGTATAGTGAGCACCTTGTTTTCATTATTTTGTATTAAATCATTAATTATTTATAATGACAATTTTATGCACAATTATTGCTACTAATAATTATATTGTGTACGATTTTCAATACTTAGTAGAAGGTTAAATTATATCAGTACCCCTAAACTTATGTCTGATTACACAAACATCTCACATATTTTGTAAAATTACAAATATACCCATGAAATTGAAATAGTAATTCTATTCTACATATAGAAACACCTTCTTAAAACTTTCACAAATATCCCCTGGGATAATTACATTGAAGATGTCTTTGTAATTTTGTAAACAATAAGAGATTTTCATGTAATTAAAACTAAAATTGGGGGCGTTAAAAAATATTATTAAAAAATAATATAACTTAGTCTATATTACAATATTAACTAAGAATTTTTAATTTTGATTTTTTAAAAAGAAGGAAGCAAGAATTAATAAACACTCATAATGTAAAGCCGTAGCAATAATTGTTAATAAATTTCCTGCTCAACCAAAATAAAGAATGCCACTCTCCTCCACTCCTAACACTCTTAATGCCGCAATCAATGCATTAACTAGAGAAAACACTTATTTATTTATTTATTATTGTACAAAACATTAAAAAAAAAAAAAAAACAAGAATGACTACGAATGGTGATGAGTTTGGATTTTCCTCGTCCTAAGCCCGTCTAAAATAGGACGGATGAGTTAAGGTTAAAAAATGGGTAGCGGGGTTTGTCCAGAACTGGGACGGGTCTCGAGTCCAACCCGACTCTATCTTGATATTCATCCCGATTATATTTTATTTTATAGATAAATGTAATATATAATAATTAATCTTCAATATTTAATGAAAAGATTGTTGGTCATATATATTTAAGGGATAAATATAATTTTTATTTTCAAACAAAATCACTTATGCAGTTTTTATTCTCAAATAATTTGAGGTTGAAATTGTATTTTTTTTTTTTTTTTGTATATAAAAATGAGAAACAAGATTGACTAGAGGTGGCAACGAGTCTGAGTTTTCTCCCTCCCAACCCCATCCCAATGGGGTCGGTTCGGATCCAAAAATAAGCAGTAGGTGGATAGTAAACTTGTCCGGAGCTAGGCGAGTCTTAAGTCCACTCTTACCCATTAGATTATATGTTATTTATATATATTATTAATTCATTACAGGTAAATGTAATATATAATAAATAATGTTCAATATTTGATGAAAACGCTGTTAGTAATATGTAATTCAATGAACAATTGAAATTTGATTTGTTTGAGTTGCTATGGTTAAGGGTAATGTAGATTAGTGATTGGATGGGGAAAAATATAAGACTCAAATATTTGTGAGTTGAGTAATGAAATAATTTTATTTGGAATTGATTACACTTTTCTTTATATATGTGGGACAATATAATTTGTTGAATTTTTAAATGTGGTTGGGGTTAAACCTGTTCCAACGGATTTTGTAATGGGGTGTGGCACGGTAGAAAAAGAAAGATCAGGACGGGTTTCGAGTCCACCCCAACCTGCCCCACAACCACCCTAAGAGCGAAACTCCAACAAACCTGTCAAGGAAGAAATCTTCATGCATTCCACAGATCCGTCAAGGAGAATTGTGCCTGCAATGTGTTCCTGTCGGAGTCTCTACAATTGATTTACTATCACATAAAATAGAAATCTAACCATGTGTAAACCATCACACAAGTCAGAACATAAGTTTAACCCTATCAAAACTTTTTGGCAAGAATTTAATTTTTTGTGAAAAAGTTCGATCTTAAACCCGTTAGACCATGATAATTAGATGTGAGATCACGTATTATAATTGTCTTTTTTCAGCACATTCATGAGAATAAATTATTTTTTATTTTCTAAACATACTAAAAATACGTATTGTACTCTCTCTACAACTTTCGTCAATTTATAAGTCTCGTTTCTTTCGGCGAATAATCTATTTTTAATTTTTAGGGTTATTTTTTTAGTATGAAATTAAAAATACCACAATATCAACTATCAATAATAACAGTGCAAAATTAATGAAGCATAGTTTAGTTGACGAAACTGAGGCCTATGATTTTAAAGTTCATGGGTTCGAACCTCACTATATGCATGGGATGTTGTTCTAATCCATAATATTTGTTGTCTACTGTAATAGTAGGTGTAGTTTAAATTCCATTTATCTGATATTGTTGATCAGGGTAAGATTATTACAATTGTCTTTGTTAGATATTAATATCTGACGAGAAGTATTGTAATCGAATTTTTTCAATTAATAATAATTTATCTCATTAAATAAATAAAAAAATAACATTGCAAATATATTTAATAAAACTCTTTGGATTCAGTTGATAAGGTAGTATTTTCATATCGGATCAAATTAGACTAAATGTTTTTAAATAAATGGAGAACTATTTTTCCTTCTACTAGACAAAATAATCATACATAGATGATTTAATTTAGTTTAAGTGTAAATTACAACTAGATTTTTAATATGTGAAATAATTATGAATACTTTTTCATTATATAAAAAGTTATAAATACCATCATAAAATAGAAGTAAGCTAGAAATCACAACTATACCATTGCTGATTTTAAAACAAAAGAAATGGGGGTGGTATAGTAAATAATTCATATAGTGTATCAGTTCATAAAAATATTTTATAAAACTTTAAAAATTATACAAAATTATAATTCATAATTAAAAAAGACATTTTAGTCAGTTTACTACAAAAATTGAATAGAACCCTAATGGAAGCTAACGAAATTGGCTCATGGTTAGATGAGCGTTAAAATCGTGAAGGTATTTATAGTTTTCCTAACAACGAGGTATTTGTACTATTAGGCGGCAATTGCGGTTTTGATGGCCTAATCGTGAGCGGGGAATGGACATAACTTGGGTAGCATGAAGATGGTGAAGAAAACATGTCGTTAATGCAGCTTATCGTGCGTTATTGGAGTCATTAATCTATCATTTGTGGCAGGAACGCAATAGGAGAAAATTTCAACAGATTGAGTGACCGGCAACTTCCTTGGTTACTATTATCCTTAATGAATATTGGCAACGTATTCTCAGTGCTAAGCTATCTTGTAACCTTAGTATTATAGCACTTTATAGATTGTGGAAAATACTTTGGCATAACCAGTTTGTCTCTACTTGATTGTATGATTGTACTCTTTTACGTATACATGAAATTTATCTTTATCGAAAAAAAGAAAAGATATTTGTAATTATGTCAAATTCATAAAAGGTAGGTATAACTTACCTTAGCGTGAATTTTTCAAGAATTTTTATTTATTTGTTTATTTTTAACACACACATCCAACATACTCACCCACCTACCTAAGTTTGAAATCTATACCTTCTATAGAAAAAATTTCAAAATCCTATAAGATACTTTAAAATTCTTGTAAATTTACCCAAACACCCCTGATTAAGGGCAAAACTGACAACAGAAGACAAACATTCTTGTTTACAAGTGAATGTAGGATAAAGATTTTTAAATAAAAGTAAATATTCTTTATAAGGCGGAGTTAATAATATTTTATCATTATTATTATTATTTTAACAGAATAATATTTTATTATGTTATCATATTTGTGTGGGTACAAAACATCTGGGTGCAATGTCGTAATTACATTTTTGCCCTTCTCATTTAAAATTGTTGAATTTTTTTCCCCAATGACTCAATCAATGGTGGTGAGGACCTCCTATATCCCGTTATTTAATAATTTATTATATCATTCAATATATTTAAATACAAAAACTCAATATTTAATATATCAATAATTTAAAAATTTTATCAAATATATTTGAATAAAATAAATAAATAATAAATTATTATAAAATAAATATACATCTATATTTCTAGGACTGATGTCTCGATTTTACCAACAAGATAAAGTATTCTTAGCCTCAATCATTTCATAATACTGAATAAAATATATATTATTATAGAAAAAATGGTTTTTAGATTCAAAATGTCAGTTTTGATACCATTATATCAAATTATTATAATATCAAAAATACCCTTTAATTGATTGTAAATACCCTTTATGAAATTAATTACGTACAATTAATTAAAATAAAATTAATTAAAATATTAATATTTATGTTGCATGTACATATAATCATTACTATTGGTATAATACATATTTTATAGAGTTCTATTTAATTTAATTTAAATAAAAAATATATTAATAATTAATGTATTAAACATAATTATCAAATTTGTTTTTATTTAAAATTGTAAAATAATAACAATTCTAATATAGAAATATATATTACGAGTTTTAATAAAATAAAAATATTAATAAAATTATTCATGTACAAAAATTACGTGTTACGATTTCTAGTGAAAAAAAATAAAAATTCATTGAGATACGGGTACAGGGTGGGGCCCGGAAGATCACCGAATTATGGAAAGGGTGATGGGCGGGCGGCATCAAATGTCAATTATAGCAAATGGGTCCGGACCCTGTGGCGTGATTTACTCGTAGCCTTGGGAGTCATCATCCCCATGTGATCCACTGTTGAAACCAAAATGCTTCCCCAAATTCCGAGAAATAGTCATACTCAATAATTGCCTATTTCTAAAAATGTAGTTGAATTTAGGGATAATTACATCCCTTCCGTATATTTGGTGTAATTACATATTACTTTTTTGTAATTTAAAAAATTATATTTAATATTTTTAAATTTATTTTTGTCTAATAAATAAGTCATTATATTAGTCAAAATTCGTTGAATTTGTTTATATTAATAAAAAAAAATTATATTTACCCTCAATTGATCTGTTGCAAGTCAAATAAATATTTTTATGATTAAATTACCCTTACACGTTAGTGTATGTGGGTAAGTATATTTTCATCATTATAAGGGTAGTTTAGTGGGAAAAAGTTATTTTAACCTGCAATAAGTAATAAGTTAATAGAGGGTAAATATCAATTTTCATTCATTTTTTTTGTTAATATTAGTGAATTTTGATTAATAGAGGAGCATATTTATTAGATATAAGTAAAACCTTAGGAATATTGATGTAATTTTTCAAATTACAAAAAATCTATATATATATTACTCAAATCTTATACGAGAGGAATCTAATTATTCTTTGAATTTAATTTGTTTTCATTTTATACATCAAGCTTAAGTACATTGGGTTGATTTTGAAAAACAATTAGTTAAAAATAATTTTTATTTGGATGAACTTAATTGCAATCTTTTTAAATATATTTTATAAAATATTGGAAAATTTATAAGCCGAAGAAATG
Organism: Sesamum angolense; assembly: GCA_034509725.1. Classification (NCBI taxonomy): domain Eukaryota; kingdom Viridiplantae; phylum Streptophyta; class Magnoliopsida; order Lamiales; family Pedaliaceae; genus Sesamum; species Sesamum angolense. The sequence continues at coordinate 9,619,341 of JACGWL010000003.1, forward strand.
TATGTTCAGTAATTTTTTTAAGGCAAAGAACTTATTACATAAAAAAAATAAGAAGTTAAGAGTTTATAAGGTCCTTGCAAATCGATGGTTGATCAAATTGATTCAATTTCGACAAAGTATTTTTTTATGGTGTTTTTGAATTTTTTAAATATCAAGTTTTTTTTTATTGGTTTGAAAATCTTATTTATTTTAAATATATAATTTAATTCGTATTTATATACAAAAACATCTATATAATATTTTAATTATCAAGAAATAATCTTATTGGTTAGAAATATTATCAATCCAATATTTATTTTGTATTTACCCGAAATCTTATCTCCAACATCATGACAAAAAAAAGGACATAGTTCGGGATGGCAAAATATAATTTACCCAATTTTTTTTTGTCAACGTATCATTTTCATTTTACGAAATTTTGTATTTATAATTATTTTTCAATTAATTTATTTTAGCGAAAAACATCACATGCAGTGCACATGTGATATTTAAGGATTATATGATATGATATTATTCATATATACATAATATCTGATGATTTTTTCGGTAGAAAAACCCACAAAAAAAAAGATTGTATATGGCAAAATGCAAATCTCGCAAAGTTGAGATGATAAATTGATAAAAATAAAAATAAAAAATCAATGATAAAGTGTAGAAAAGGGCATAATTCAGATGAAAAAATGCCATTTTACCCTTAAAAAATTTACATTATTTTTTTTGATATATTTGAAGGTGGGAATTTAACAGTTTTAGCAATAAATTAATTAAATTTATTTGAATATTTCAATATTAAAAATCAATTCAACTAGTTTTCCTTCATTTTGAACTATGTTTTATAAATGATTCTTTTTCCTTTCCAATACCCTCTAAACACTTCAAGATTTCTTCATTCTCCCTTAAGAAAAGGAAATGACAAAATAGGAACTTCTAAATGATTTTTTAAAAATAGACACCACATAATTAAAATTTATAATTTCATTCATTTTTTAAAAAAGGGAATAAAGTTCTCCCGATAATCTATTTTTTATATTATTTCAATCTTTTCAAACTATAAAGAGATATCATAAAGTAAAAAAATAATATCTCGTGTTAATTTTTCTTCTTAAAAAAAAATCATTCATGCATTGGTGCATAATTACATCTAGTATATGTTATAAAACATTGATAAAAATGTAATTAAATTTGATATATTAAAAAGGATGTAGATTAATGAATTAATACTTCTATATATATATATTTTTTATCCAAAATTTGACTAAAATAATCATTCAATAATAATAATAATAATTCAATGGGTAATTTATTTTAATAAACTACTCGTTTACTTCTTTCGTTAAATCATTTCATGAAATTGATTTTGTAAATAGAAAGTTTTTTAGGTTGTTCATAGTGATTTTGTATTAATGATGGTTTTGATTATAATAAATTAACTTATTAGAAAAATAGTTTCTTGAACTTTTAAATATATAATTGTAGTTGAGATTATTTGAATTTTTTAAAAAGTGAAAAAAGGAGCGGAAGAATTAAAAGTTCCAATAAAATTTTTATGTAAAAGAAAACTCAAATAGCTGTTGTTGTTGTTGTTATTATTATTATTATTATATTTTCCTCCGCTTTTTTCTGTCTACATGCATAAGGGGGTTTTTCTTCCTCTTTTGATTCAGATGTTGATGAATATTTCGAACTTTTTTCGATATTTTTAAGTTCACTTTTCTCTTCAGATTTTTCTTCAGTTTGTTCTTCTGATTTGGAGGATTCCTTTTCCTCAAAAAATACTATCAAAAAATATTATATTGAGTATATTTTGTTTTTCTTCTTCTTCTAAATTAAAACTATTAATCGTTTTTTTTTTTTCTCAATCTCTTAGCTTTTTTATTTTTTTGTATTCCACTCATTTTTTCTTACTAAGTCTTTTTCCCTATTGTTCCTTTTCTCGATTTTCTCTTTTTATATCTTCGTTCTTTATCTTCTGGGGTTGTGTACCTATGGATTCTTGGCCTATTGGATGATTTCATGTCTATCCCAAATTGAGCATAAAACTGTCCTAATTAATTTTTTTCTGTTAAATTTTGTTGGTTTAGTCTAATATAATTTCATAAGTTTAATCCTTTTTGGATGCAAGTTCCAATTAACTTCCCATAAGTATATTGATTATAATTAATCTGTATTTCTCCTTTTCGCAGGATGTTTCTAACTCTTTCAACAAAAAGATGAGGGAGGTCATCTATGAATTTAGACTTCCAATGGGCATCATTTGACTTTGGGAGTTCCATAACTCTACTTAGGAAGACGTCTTTATACCATCTAAACGAAGTTAAAGTTTTACATTTTAAATTATATAATAATGTTCTGATATTTTCATTATATCAAACCATCTTCTTGTTAAATGTTCAACAATATTATAGCAAGTGTATAGACTGCTTTTTCTTCTGTGGTATTATTTTTAATTTTCACTGTATTTAATATTTCATCTTTGTTCGCTTGACTGAGATAATTATCCCACCATCTTTTTAATTGACCAGTAAATCCTGCTATAATCATCTTAGCAATAACTTTATCAGAATTATTGTTTTCTTTACATATGGTGCTATACATCATCATTCTATGTATTGTATTATAAATTTGTCTTTCTGTAAATCCATTAATATTCCACTCGTAGATTTGTTTACCATTATAACTGCTTTGGTCAATTATCTCTTGTTCTTCATAAAGAACATCTTGAGGTATTGGTCTGGGATAATAAAATTTTGTTTGCATTGTCTTTCTAGCAGGTTTTCTAATTTGTTAATTTCTTCCGAGAATTTTTCTCTATAATTTTGAGAGTCTACCTCATTATTTAAAGTGTTTAATTTTAAGATTTTAAATTTTTGGTCGAGAAGTTTTTCAAGTTCTCCTATAGGTTTTAAATTAAAACCCACAATATCTGGTGGAGGCTGGATCGAGGGCCTAGCAATAATTTCTCTTTTTGCTTCTTTGATTATTCCTGTATTTGAACCGATTTCTCGTTGTCAATTTCTTTGCCAATTAATAACTTTATCAATCTTATTATTTAATTCAATTATTTGTTCTCCTATAATATTTAAATATAGATTAGCATAATTCTGTTTTTTCAACAATTCATTTATTTGTGTCATTGTAACCATTAGAGTGTCATGTTCAATTAATTTAGAAAATGCTTTAAAATTTATTTCAATCTCATTTGAATTTATTTTGAAAGGTTGTTGAGAGGGAAGAATATTATTTAGTATTTTTCCATTTTTCAGAAAGTATTTTTTCTAACATATTCAGATATTGTTTTGAATATTTGGTTATAAACCAAGGAACAAAAGTAACTTTTTCGTTCCAATAGTTAATTCTTTATAAAATTGGTTTAAAATCTTATTTTGTATTTCTTATGAGAAATTTTCAAAGAACCATTTTCTAAAAGGTTCCCACCTTTTTTCTAAAAATTCTTCCATAATTTCCTTTATAGCTAGGGATTCCAGGTTAAAATCTATTAAATCTGACATATTCATTTATAAACAAAAATCTATTTCTGAAATTAATTCTTCATTTAATTTGGGATCCTTATAGATACCTTTAACAATATTATTTGGTTGTGTTCTTATTGCTTCAACCTTATTATAATTTGACTAATTATTTCTTCTTTGATTTGAGATGTGGATGCTCTAGATGGGGTTATTACCTCTATTGGTGAAAAGTAAGACATTGTTAATGCATCAAGGATATTTACGTCAGACAATGATAATTATAAATTTGGGTAAACATTAAAAAAAACTGGTCCATGAGCCAGACTAGATTGTATTATCCTTATTAGAGATTTCTTCCAATCTAAATTTCTAACATCTCTTAGAGCAGCTAAAAAACTTTTTGGTAAACCTTCTAATGTTAAAGGCTTAAAGGCTATTTGTACAAGACCTATGTGTAAAAATTTATATTCTTCTTGATAATGCTTTATCTATGGCATCTAAAAGTTTTATTACTTTTTCTTCATTATCAAGCGCAATAGATTCTTCAGTAATTTTTACTACCTACTTAATTTTCCAAAAATCAAATCTTCCAAAATTATAGATCAACCTAGGGTTAACTTTAGGAATTGTCCATTTAATTGATCTAAAATTTTGGAAGTTTATATTCTTCTTTCTTAGCATTCTTTACATGATTTTTTTATTATCAAATGAATACTGCATAATAAGAAGACAGATAAAATACTGTTGAATTATCCAATACAACTTCAATAACATGGCTCTAATACCATAGGAGCCATGGCCGAAGGCCATGGAGGATCAAAAATAGCAAGCAAAATTTAAATCCGACCATGTAGGTGGTATGTAAAACCAACCATGTAGGCGGAATGCAGCAGAAATGCAAAATAAATTCGACCATGCAGGCGTATGAAGAACCGACCATATAGACGGAGTGTAATAAAAGAATATTTTTATTATGATAGATATAAAGATAACTGGATAATCAAGAGAAGACAAAGTTGGAAACCTTTTACGTTTTGTTAAACTAACAGGTATAAATTTCAGTCAGAAAATGCCACACAAAGGCCCAAACACTGCCAAAAACAAGGCAAAACCAGGCAGCAATGGCGAAACTCATACCCATTATTTTAACTTAACGACGCAGAATATCTTCTTCTTATGTTCATCCAATTTCTCTTTATATTTATCAGTAATGAAAAATACTCTTTTTTTTTAGCCTTGCATTAGGCTAAATTAAAAAATTACAAAATAAAAAGTTGCAAGTAAATTAAAAGCCAAAATATAAATAAGCAAAACTTACAGGTAAAAGAACTTCCTACTTCTTCTTCTGCAGAATAACTTTTATAACTGAAATAAAAGAAATAGATTACAAAGGCCTCAGCTTCCACACATGAAGACTTTCGAGGGCTTGCCCAAAATAATAAAAAGGATGGTTTATTTATAATCGCAAATTCGGACTTAAAATTTTCCTTTCACATTCGCATGGCTGTCATTTGCCACGTGTCGTCCTATTGTCGACATGTGTCCACCAGCCTTAATTTTTATTTTTATTTTTGAATTCTTGTGCCGTTAGTGGTCACCTCATCTTTTCATGATCTTGGAGAAGTTGCTTTCTTCTGACTCTAATTCTGATTGTTTGCCTCTTTTTCAAAAGATTCTGAAATTGCCATTTTTTATTTTCCTTTCAAAGTTTCTCTAATTCCTTTGAACAAATTCTCCAGGAGGTTTTCCTGAGTGATATGGAATATGGATCTTGGGACTCTCCTGCAAGACAAGAGATTTTATTTTCTCCTTCTTTGGAAGAGATTTTCATTGGGATGCAAATCCTGAAAGATTCTTTTGGAGATCTTTTTGCATTTGGCTGAGATATTTTTCAATCATTTGTTTTTTCGTGATAACTCCCTTTCTATTCAGGATTCTCTTAGAGATATGTTCAAAAGGATTGGGAGCTTGATTTTCTTCCTTTTGAGTAAGGCTTTTATATTCTTGGAGCTTCTCCTCCATTTCATTGATAATTTCCTGATCATAGTATTTCTTGGCAACTGGATCAATCTACATCAACTTATTCCAAAATTTGGTGCAAAATCTTCTCTTAATACATGGGATTTTTTGTAGGGTAATTCCTACTTCTGGTAACCATTTCCAAATCCAAGGAACGGAAAATTCCATAAAGAAGTATAGTGAAGCCATTCCTTCAACCCATTTTCTCGATTTTCTGCCTGAATAATTTTCAGCGAGTAATTCACCCGTTCTGTATAATATTCCTGAAAATTTTTAGGAAGAATAGAAATTGATGGACCAAAAATTATCCACCATTGAAACACCCAATTTGGTATTTCCTGTTGAAACACTATTGGACAAATTTTAAAAAACCATGTGTTTTTTCTTATAATTTTCGTAGAGAAAGGCTTTATTGAATGCTTCAACATAATTCTAATAATTAAATTTTATAGGATTTTTTTTCTAGATGAATATATTCTTTTTCTCCTAATAGGTTGATTCCCCATTCAATAGCAGTGATGAACTTTTTAATTACTGCTTTTGAGTAATTAAATTATTTCCCATTACTAAAGTATGTATGATTAATTTCAACACTCTGAGTAGCTTTCAAAATAAATTCATAGTGTGCTCTCGGTTTGTATGAACCTGCAGTGAATGATGCAACATCAAGATATCTTTTCATTGGATACCATGGATCATTTTTCCATCTTAAATCATTATTTTCAAGGAGTATAATTACCTTATGATGTTCATGAATTTATAGTTAATTAATTCATCTTCAGCTTCTTGCACTATTTTTGCGTAGGAGGATGATGATGATTCACCAGCTGTTAATTTTTTTTATTCATTTTTAAATTCAAGAAATTATTTGAAGAGTTCATTTTTTTCTTTAGAATTATTTCTCCCAATTCCGGAAATATTTTCTCTAATTAGTGACCTATTTTCATGACGAATTAGGTCTCATGGATGGAACCTACCTCCTCTTTTGATTATAGGAGTTCCTTCCCCTTCCTCTATGAGAAAGCATTCCTAAAAAATTAAAATAATCCATTAGCCAACATAATAACTAGCAATTTGCTGATGATATAGCAAATTTGTTATCCATAATTGTTTGATACGATTTTCTGCAGATACATTTGTATCTGGAATTTGAATAAGAATGTCAAAAATAATTTCATTGATATCGTTAATTCGTTTCATAAGTATTCTTTAGCTTCTCTTTAATCTTGTCTTATATTCAATTGGTTTGTCCCAAAACTTAAATTTATAAATAGGCCAATGAACTCCATTCATGATAAAGTTATTTCCTTAGATTAATTTTTCAGTCCAAATATCTGGAATTTTAGAGGAGATATTCATTCCTCTAAATAATTCATGTTGGAACTCATCAGGATTCATCAATATATTCTCTTGATAAGAGTCGGGAAGACTATTAGTCTTTTCTTTGATATGCTCAATGGTGAAATTAAATGGGGCAAAATGTGCTTGCCATCTGGCAAACATTTGTTTAGAGACATCATGCTTAAAGTCTTTATTGAACATAAATTTGGCAGCAGAACAATCTGTTCTAATAGTAAATTCTTGATTTAACAAATCATCTTGAAATTTTAAAACACATTTAACACTGGCAAGAACTTCTTTGGCAACAGTAGCATAATTTTTCTGAGCTGCCTTCCATTTTTTCTGAATGAAATCTAACTAAATATTCTTATTTATTTTATCAATTTGTTTTAGTATCCCTCCGAATCCTATTTCAGAGGCATCTGTTTCAATTATTTTCTTCCAATTAAGATTAGCAAGGGTTAGACATGGTAATGCTTTTACCTTGTGCTTAATTAGTCTAACTGCTTTAGTATGTTCATTTGTCCATTCTGTTGGATTCTTTTTAAGTCTATCATACAGTAATGTTGTATCTTTAGCAAGATTCTTGTAGTATGGGGCTATGTAATTTAGGCTACCTAAAAATCTTTGTAATTGAGTCTTATCAATGATTTTATCAGGAAATTTATCTGCAAATTCAATACATCTATTAATGGGTATAATTTCTCCTTTTTCAATATGATGACCAAGGAACCTAACCTTCGTCTGGAAGATACTCATTTTTTATTTTGATATTACTAAACCATTTTGGATAACTAAATTTTAAACATTTCAAGATGCGTAAAATGATCTTCTATACTGTTAGAGAAGACTAAGATGTCATCAATATAAACTATGATGAAATTTGAAAATTGATTAAAGATGTCATTCATTATATTTGAAATTCTGAAAGTGCATTTTTCATGACGAATGGCATAACATTCCATTCATAATGTCCGAATGGGACTGTGAATGTTGTTTTATATCTATCTGATTCATTTATTTGAATCTGCCAATACCCTAATTTTAAGTCAAATTTTGAGAAAATTATTGCTTTATGTAGTTTGTCCAACATATCTTTTTTTATTAGGAATAGGATATCTTATCCATTTTAAAACTTTATTAAGAGGTTTATAATTTATTACCGATCTAGGTTTTTCTCTTTCTTTTTCTGCATGCTTATTCACATAGAAAGCAGTACATGACTAGGGTGATTTCGAGGATCTAATTAGATTTAATCTCATTTTTACATAATTCTAAATACTCAATATTCATTTGGCAAGGTCTTGTTTTAGTGGGGATATTTGTTTCTGAAAATTCATTTTCATAAGGAAGACTCACAATGTATTTATTTCTATGCCAAAATGCATTAGGATGCTCATCACATTCAATTTCAAATTTATTTTGAATTATTTTAATTTTTCCTTGTAATTTGGGATTTTTCAAGTATTTCATTTATTTGTAATGAATCAATCTCTTCTTTTATTATTATTATTATTATTATTATTATTATTATTATTATTATTATTATTATTATTATTATTATTATATTATTATTATTATTAACATTATTATTATATTATTATTATTATTATTATTATTATTATTATCTTCACTTCTTAAATTCAAAATTAAACTACGTTTGGATATATGAATTTGAAATGTATCTATGTTAGGAGAATTCAAAATCCATCAATATTCAACAAATTTAGAGGTGAGAGATTTCGAATACTTTGAATTTCGAATTGTTCAAACAAATTCAAAGTACTTACAATTGGGAATTTGAAGTCAATGGAGCCTAATTTAGTTGGTAAAGTTGATGCCTCATAACTCTAGAAGTCATATGTTTGAACGTTGTTGTGTTGTTCTACTGCATACTAAGTATTATCTATTATAATAATAGAAGTTATTTAGATTTTATTTATCTAAAATTATCCATCATGATATAATTTGTTGCAATTATCTTTGTTAGGTATTTGATGTGATTTGATTCTCGAAGTCGATACTCGTAGGTGACGGTCAGGCTTGAAGATAATGGGAATAAGTTTTGGACCTGCATAACTGTCAAACTTAACTCGGCGTAAACACTCTTACATTCAAATAGTTTCATAAATGTGTAGATATTTAAACTTAGGTATATTATACGGACAACCCCTCCGGAGCTTGGAGATTTTTCCACGTGTTCGTCATCTAACTTATTGCGCGGACCTTTGTCCGTGATCATTAATATGGACTCACTTCTTTTCATCAACTGTCTTAAGCCCAATATTTAAATTTGGCCCCCAATAGCCAAGTTGTACTGGGCTTGGACATTTTTTTTAAAGTATCATATTAGTATTGATATTTGGATTAAAGATTCGTAATTTAAATATAGTTAAAGATTTATTATTAGAAATTTAAAATTCCTTAGATTTAGATGCAACTTCAAACTAAAGTTGTAAGAACACTACGACAAATAGAGAAACACTGGAACACATATTGAATAATATTATACATAAAAATATTGAATTTAATGCAATTTACTTCCTATAATATTATAAATGAGCAAATTACCTTCTTATAAAAAAATATAGCAATTTATCCCTTGCATTTTAAAAAATGAAGCGATTTAGGGAGGGAAATAACTTCATTTTATAAACACAAGAGGATAAGTTGCTGCATTTTAAAAAGCATAAGAGGATAAATTGTTATTTTTTTTTCACAGGGGTAAATTGCATTTTTTCCTAAAAATATTATTAGTTTAAGCATTTTCATGAATATTAGATCACAAAATTGCAGAAACAAACAAAAACTAGTTTTTAGAACTAAAAATAATTTCATTTAAAAAAAATAAAATAAAAATACTTTATTTAAAAAAAAAAAAAAAAAGGTTTTAGTAGTTTTCTCTTGAAATTACTATACTACTACCATTCAGCGTTAGAAGAAGCATTGCCTGAAACTGGCAGACTCTCCCCTAAAACCCTAAACCCTAATTCTGTCTCGAATCTCCATCTGTAAGCTTCTCAATCGTAGTAAAGATCAATTTTTGGAAGCTTGAGCACGAAATCTTTAATTCATCAGCCTGATATCGGTGGTTTGACTTTTCCATGTTTTGTTGTGTGTAGATTCTTTTAGTAATGGGGAAGAAGAAATCAAGGAAGATGGTAGAAAGTGACAGCGATTTGGGATTCGACGATGACGTGACTGATAGGATTATGCATGTTAGAGGCTCCTTGATTTTCTAGACTTGTCCAATTTTATTTATGGTTTTTTTTTCCTAAATCATTTTTTTATTTTTTTTATTTTTGTGGGTGTGTGTTCTTTGCTTTCTAGGTGGATAATGATGATGAAGACCATTTGCGTGATGAGGATGACGACCAGGGTGAGGATGATTATGATGATGTTGATGAGGAAGGCGATGATGAGGATGAGGAAGAAGGCTCGGAGGAGTCCGAGGATCAGGGTTCTGAAGAGGATGAGGAGAAAGGCTCAGAAGAGGACACAGAAGAAGGTGCGCATGATGATGAAGATGTTGAAAAGGGCGAGGAGATGGAAGAGCTGGAGAAAGAGTACAGAGAACTTAGAAACGAGGAGCAGTAAGTAAACGGGCTGCCTTCCCTAAAATTTATTTATGTTCCTCTAAATAATTTTCTTTTGGAAAAGATCTAAACTTGGTTCTTTTAGGTTACATTCCTAGTGCCATTTGTTCTTTAAATAGAATTTGGTTTCTGGTATTTGCGCCCTTTCAGTATTGAGCTACAGATTGAAAAGAGGTATAAGCTTTAATGGAATCGTAAACAGCATATCATAAATGAAATTATATCTAGACTTATTCAGAAAATTGAAGGACTTTAAAGGATGAACTTCAATACTTTTATATTTAGTGTTAGTAATGAAGTGTTTGTTAAGAGAAGATGACCAGTTGGAAGCTTGATTCTTTATTACAAACAGAAAATTAGAAATATATTTTGGATTAGGGCATGCTAGTTTGTTAGGCTGTAGGACAATAACTTTGCTTTTGTTGCGTGCTGGACCAAGAAAAACTAACTGACCACGAACCATAAAATAAGATTTTTGAAAGCTACTTCTCAATTTCAGATACTTTAGTAGTTCTAAAGTAAGAATTTATTGTAACTGCTGGTGTAGCTAAATACTGACAGACTCTGATAGAGGTTTCTATTAAACACGACATTCATTTGACATTACAAATATGAACTTTTTGTTTTATGTTCGGAATAATGCGCAACATAAAATCCAGAGATGGCATATGAAAGAAACAATGAAATGTATTTTCTTCTTTGACAGTTAAGCCATTTGAAGCTTTTTATTTTTCCTCTTTGAGTTCAGCTCTCTCATCCCTGGACCTGCTATAATTTCATCAACCACAATGTGATTCTGGGTTCTCAGAATCTTTTCCAATAGTGAGGGATTAATTTGTGCTTCTGTATTAAAATACTTCGTTGTTTATCACGAATTTGGCCAATTTAGGCTGAGAAATGGTTTCCTGCATTAGTGTGTTCTGTGTCCTTGTATCTTTGACCGTTTTGGAGAGAACTTCAACCTACATTGTTTCATCACATGCTAATTACTGATATACTCTTATGGTTTATAAATCCAGAGAGATTTGGAGGAATCTAAAGCACCACAAGGATGAGGATCTTCAAAAGGGTCAAGCTGTAAAAAATCAGAGGGTATAGTGTTACTGAACTATTAAGTTACCGTTACATGTCGAACATTCTTTCCCTGAAATTCTACTTCTAAACTTCCATTGAGTCCTCTAGTTAAATATTCAACAATATTCACTAGATTGATTCAGTATCAGGTTCACACGCTGGTTCTGTTAACAGGCTTAGTTTTCGACCATACTTTCTTCTATGTTTAAATTCTGGTGGTCTTTTTGTGTGTTTGTCATTCTGCCTTTCAAACTAGCAAGATGAGAAACATCTTGGCTGTCACATAATTGGCGTCATTTATATTTCTTTTTTTTTTTTTTGTTTGCCCCTGGCTGGACTTCTCTCTGGTTTTGTATGGTCATTATCCTTTTACTGAGGTGTTATGCTGATATATTTTTCTCCCCTCTGATAAGGCTCTTTGGGACAAGACACTTGAATTTAGATTCTTGCTGCAAAAACCATTCTCAAGTTCTAACAGACTTCCCCAGGTTCAATATGGAAATTTTGTCATTTTGCTATTAATATAACAGCATGTAATGCTCGAAACACCACAGCTAACAATAGATTTTTTCCTGCAGGAACCAGTCAGGTCCTTATTTTGTGACACCGATAGCAACATCAGTGAAGCATATTCAGATTTAATTGCTTCTTCAAAGAAAACATTGGATTCTATGCTGGAATTACAGCAGGTCTACAAGTTGTTAAAGAATCAATTTTTGTTTAGCTTCACTTTAATGCCCTTACAGCGATATTTCAAGTAGTTAATAAATTATTATCAGAAGAAAAAAGAATGTCTTATAAGGGTATCTGAGCCTGCTATATTCGTTTTCCTGCACTTAACTTGACTTAATTCTGGCAGGCACTTCTGGTGAACAATCCATCAATTACTCAACTTGGAGAAGGTATGATGGTAGAGTACATGTCATTTCTCTTGGTGAAAGTTCCGAATCATGTTTCAATCCCTTGAGAAAGTTCCACAGTTTAGCTTAACTTGACCTGACCTTAATATTATTTTATTATATATATCAGCAATATGAGGAATTTCTCGGCCTTTCTTATCTTCTTTTTGTATATTATGAGCTTAATAGCATTTTTCCCCCATTGTAGTCTATAGAAGTTAAATGAGTTGCAAAATTGTACTTAATTGAATGTTTCAATTTTTCATGCTTTAGAATGTGACTTGATGTGGGTTGTGAAGTCCACACAGCTTTTTATTGAACATTTCTGTATCCCAAAATCATGGAGTGTGGCCCAGCCATACCTGTTTCTGAGGCGAATAATTTCGTGCTCAGAACCCATTCTGCTTGTCGATTTCCCCACCCCACCCAAAATAAATCATGAGGACAAAACTTTACATGTTTTCTTAATTGAATGCTGATACGAAAATGGTGGTTGAATTTTTCCATTTAAGCTACTCCCATGAGAGATTCAAAGCAACTACAAGCTTCTGGTAATTCAAATGGAGACATTGATGAAGAATGGTTGCAGATTTCACAGATGCAATCAAGGTACCTCCACCGCCTGAGAGTTGTTGGTTGCTCTTTTAATATGCTATGCTCTACATTTTGCCAATAGTTGCTCATTATTGTCTTCTGTGGATTAATGGCCATGCTAGTATCCTTTTCAATTTCTCAATTCAGCTGCCAAACAATATTACCTAATTTGGTATTTTATGATTTATGCTGGATTTCATATTTCTCTTCTGTTTTTGTTTGTTTCCTGATTCCTCTTTGTGCCAACTTTGGAGATTTAAGTTTAAATTGCTTCGGTTGCTATCATTTTCTGTAGCCAACTAGTAGCAGAGAATTTATTCTTGTTATATTCTGGTGTATTAGTTTGTATTCCTTCATGTCTTGCAATTCTCCACCGGCAACAGTTAGGAAATATTTATTGAATTTATTCATTTTGAATCACATTACATATGTATCTTATATTTCTTGTATATTAGGCTACTGTATATCACATTCTTGGTTTTGCTGGGATCATTGTGGTTTGTTTGTGATTAATATTAATTGGTAGTTATTGTATATTGCAGAATGACTTCTTTTAGAAACAAATCAATTGATAAATGGCAGAGGAAGACCCAGGTGACAACCGGTGCCGCTGCTATTAAAGACAAACTGCACGCCTTTAATCAGGTTTTCCTTTGACTTTGAAGATAGTCTACTGGCATGATGTTGACAAGTTTCTGCAGTTGACTGACTACTTTCGCTTCTTCAGAGTATAAGTGAACAAGTGGCTGGTTATATGAGGGATCCAAGTAAAATGATTAAGGGGATGCAGCAGAATAGATCGGCTGTTGCTCTGTTTGGAAATGTAGGTTTGAATTAAATTCTTACCTTGATTTGGGTTTGAAGCACCTAGGTCAATTCACAATGTCCATTTGCTAGCTTTACCTATGTTTCTATATGTATTTATTTTGATGCGCTTTGGCCTTTCGGCAGGTTCCAGATTCTACTGAGAATATCAAGAAAGAGGTATTATTTTATTTATGTGTTTGCTGGTATGCTTATCGTGGCTTTACAGACTACTTATGCATTTGTACAGTTGTCCTAAGTGCATAAGAAAGTATAAATTTCTAGAGCACATTTAGATCACCATAGTATGTCATTGCTGATGCTTTGCTGAAGACTCTGTTCTTTTCTTCATGGTGTAATACTATAAAAAGATGAGATGGTTGAAACATATCAGCAACGTTTTACCGAGTGGCCATATGTGCGGGGTTGATAATTCTGTGGCAGTTAAACCTGGGAATTTTTCTTTTCTCTTCTCTCTGGATGGTGAGAGGGCAAGCTTTTTGGGGGGGGGGGGGGGGGGAATCTTATCTATATTCATTTCAAGGCATAACAGAAACTAAACTTGTGATGATCAACTTTTGAGTTTTTATCCAGTTGAAGAAGGATCCAGAACCTGAGTTTTCTTCTAGTCATTAGAAGTGTCTTAAAACTTTTTCAAATGGTACCAGGAGGCCTATGCGGATGGTGACCCTGAACTTCTGGATGATTCAGAATTCTACCAGCAATTACTGAAAGAGTTCTTTGAGACAATCGACCCATCATCATCTGGTAAGATTTTTAGTTTTTAGCATATTGATTTCTGTGCTAAGAAGACGGTCTATGACCAGCACCATGCATTTTTTCAGTTGTATATAGTGGGAAACTATAAGCTTTCTTGTGCTTCTGATTTCCTGTTGCTTCCCACCTCTGGTTCAGTCTGTTTGGTGACAAGCCGGTTCAGCAAAACCAGCCTTGGTTAACTGATATTCTATGTGAATCACTTTAATTAGGTCTTGATATCAAACATCTCGCCTTTTCTATTTTAGGCTAAATTTCTACGACATAATAGGAGTCTCGCAGAGGTTATCTTTAAAAATAATTCAGCCGAATATGTTCTTGATGTTGACAGAAACGGCTTTCTACGCTCTGAAAAGACTGCAAACCAAGAAAAGAAAAATCGTTGACCGTCGTGCTTCAAAGAGTCGCAAGATTCGGTAATTTAGCAATATAACCTTCAAGGATTAGTTACCCTCCAATCATTTCTATTTGCAGTTCTCTTACCCTTTGTATTGTTCTGCAGGTATCAGGTTCATGAAAAGATTGTCAATTTTATGGCGCCACGGCCCATGGACCTCCCTCCCATGGCCCCTAAATTATTTGAAAACTTGTTTGGCCTTAAAACCCAGAAACCTGCCTCAGGGGCATAACCAGCATTTTTACACCATAAGATCCATCAGTTGTGGAAATCCTGAGGCTATACCGTCTTACCCGACACCTACTCAACAGTGTTTCATGGGTGATTCTCCCCTCCAGGTTCCTTTAAGCCGAAAGCTAATACCAGAATGTAGATTGGGAAGCTGAAAGCTATTTTCCATTTCTGGTTTTCGTGTAATTAACACGTCTGCAAATGCTCGAGTAGGGTGTTTATGGCTCAGGGGTTAGATCAAAACGAGATTGTTTGTGGAGGTTAGTTAATCAAAGGTAGCTAGCTACATATAGTCTGATCTGAATTTGATGAGTTTTGGGTATACACCAAATAACATAATTGTTGACTGGATAATCAACATTCTCTTTGGTGATACGGCTGGATGAATTTAATTTCTGACGTGTAATTTAGTTTATGCTACAATTCATATCCTAACCAGACGCCCCCCAAATTCCAATTCTTAAAACACTATTCCAATGGACTACCTCAACGCAGGCTATATGAGCCAACGTACAAATTCAAATATCCCTCGAGGAGCCTGGAATCCGGAACATACGAGCAACATTTCTATACCTATCCAAAATATCAAAAGAATACTAGTATAACACGAAGAATGGGTTGCTCAGAAATGCTTCTGCAAATATATTTTGTATCTGAATCAGTTTTACATATAAAAGTGGAGCATCCAGCATTTTCATCTAACAGCTTCTGGTGCAGAATTGCAATATGGTGTATGCAACAAACTAACTTCGTGCACGTCAGACACACACTAGCAAACACGATACCAAGAATGAGCCCGACAATGCTCTTACGTTTATCTAACTTAACTGCTCTCCTAACGATGCTCCAAAAACAAGGAAAAAGTCCCCCACATGCGAAGACCATCACATGATCCAAGCCACTATAGTCAATTCCAGCCAGTATTGCTCCAATGGCGGATAGCGGGCCGACAAGCCCAATAAGTGCAGCAGACAAAAGGGACCCGTGCCAGCTGTCAGTTGCTCCAAATATACAGCTAGCAACAGCAGCTCCACGGGGGAATCCATGGAGGGAGACGGGAAGGACCATGTGCCTCCCAAGTCCATAAGCTTTGGGTGCAGCTACACCTAATGCAAGTCCCTCGGCAAGAGCATGGAGTGCAACTGCTACACAAGACAAAACAGACTGGAGTGTAAGTGCACTGACTGAAAGGCCTGTGACTGCAGATAACGTGTTTGCTGAAGTCCTCTTGCGGGTACCAAACTTGGTAGCACTAGATATTGATAAGTGGATAAATGTTGATCCGACCCCAAGGAGAAAGAAAAGTTGGAAAAAGCCCATTTTTGAAGACAGAAGTAGTTGAATGGGTCGCCAGGCTCCCAGAACAAAAGCAATGCCAGAGGCCATGCCAGTTAGGAGAGCATGCTGAAGCCGGAAAGAAAGGGCAAATGCGACGAGGGCAACACCACCAAGCAATGGACCTAGACCAAAAAGCAGGGAAACGAAGAAGCCAGATGCATCCTCTGGACTGCAAAGTAAATATAACTTTGTTAACGAAATGTAGTCCATAACCAAATTTTGCAAAGTGGGCATTTCTTCAGTTCTTCCCCAAGAGACACCACAACAGAAAAATGAGGCGAACAAAGGGAAGAGATTGTTGTGCAACATTTTTGAGATACAATAAGTATATCAAATGATACGTGTGTAACTAAATGTATGGAAAAAACATACTCAGATGAGAAAAAGAGAGAATAAAGGACATGACTCGTGTATGTGTGTGTTTGTGCGGGGAGAGAAAGACGGAGCTCACTTGTAGTTGTGGGTCAAATGCTCAAATACAGCACCAAGAGCTTCCATAAAAGCCACAGAAAGTGTAGCCGCAGATGCAACATGAGATGGGGAAGCTTCCTGCAATGTGAATGATAGATTCGTTAATTTTAGTCCAACCACAAATTTGAGTCTTCGATTGTTAGGACTAGATCTAACTCGAAATCACTGAAGAACAAGATTTCTCCAGCCTTCCTCCTCCTTTCTCCTCTAACATATAGAAGATTGGACATGAACAGTTGATTTTGTTACAGGAATAACACCAGTCTTTAGATGGTCAATACATGAACAGTTCAAAGGAGACACATTTACATTTTTGTTTATTCAATATGAGAGTTTTCAGCATCAAAATCATATGAATCACAATTACAGTATTCTTTATTCAATATGAGAGTTTTCTAGCATTGTAATCATATGAATCAAGGAAGAGACTAGAGAGGCAGCAAAAGCACAAGACAGCCAACTCAAAACTGGGACTTAAGCAAGACAGGTCTGTATATTTTTGAAATTCTATACTTAAGCATATCTAGATCTTAATGACAAACATGAATAACTCTTTTACTCGAAATCCGACATTGCATAGTATGCCATTTCTTTATACAGTAGGAAATACTCATTGAACTAGTGCATTCACCACCGTCCACTTACATTTACTTTGAACTATAGCGAGCCATTGAGCTACAAGTTTCAGGTTCTCTTATGCAGGCTGTATGGCATGCTTCAGCAATTGAGTAAATTGCAGATGTGCTAGAAAAGATGTACACAATTGAGTAAATTGCAGATATGCTAGAAAAAGATGAACTACTTTTTTCAGATTAACTTGAGAATGAGAGATAAAGATCAGATTTTCAACTACAGAATAATACTTATCCGAGAAACTAGAGAGGCAAATCAAACTACAGAGCATGAGATGGTCTCACTCACAGAAACAGAATACCATCTCTAGTCATCCCACATCAGAAAAAGTTAAACCAGAAAGATAACATGTGGCATCAATCTTTTGACCAATATTGCAGATAGAAGCACCAAGATTTCGATAAAGAATCAGCATAACATGGTGATGCTTAACGTTTTTGTAATAAATTAAGCACATAAAACTCCACATAAGGTTCTTGCCCCTGGCTGGTACAGAACTAGTTTAGGAAGTTCAAACAATATACAGTAAACAAGTAATACAGAGAAAAATCAGCCATAAAAGATTCATTGGCCATTTCCTCATTTTGGAATATTTATCCTTTAAATTTTACTCTTTTGGCGGGGAAAGGCTATTGGGCATAAAGGACAATGAAGGATATTACCTTGAAACCATCTGGAAGGACCTCAGCCATAACCATCCAAATCATACAACCAGCAGCAAATCCCGTAGCAAATGGCAAGAACTTGTTGAATGCATCAGCACACATAAATGAAGGAACTGCTACAATTGGCTGCATCAACAGATTAAATAAATGCTAACTTTCTGATTATCACTCTAATATCACAAAAGAATTTTGACCTCTCCTTTCTTTCTCTAAAAAACCACCACTCAGCCGAGACTGAAAGCCTGTATTTTTTGTTCTCTAATTAGGCAAAAATTATTGATTATTAAAAGGACCTGATTACAACATGGAAATGGAAGTAGCAGCCTTGGCATCTCCTTGACCTTCCTCCTGTTTATCAATTTCAAGAGGCAGCCTTTTGGGCATCTCTCTTTCCTCATAAGTCAACCACAGAAAGCACATGCTCCAGCGCAGAGATTTTACTATCAAAACTATGTTTTCACTGGTCAACTAATGAAGTATCTGAAGAAGGTAATAATTCTAAAGATTTGCAGGAGAAACCTTACAGTACAACAATATGAATTACCCTGCCTGATACTATCCACAAGTTGGCTATGGTTTTCTCCATATTTGTTGATTGAACCAAACTGTTTATATACAGTAACCAGTTTCTGCACTTACAGTGCACCAGATCATGGCTACAAGATAAATGGTGCAAGTAATTAATTAAATACTTTCAGCTCAGTTCCACAGTACAACATTGTCTACTAGTTCATGCCATGTCCCCTCATTTTGTATCTATTAAGTTAGCAGGACCAAAAATATTATGCATGGCTGTCCAGTAGTCAAAATCAATTACCTGGGGCAGTGACGTAATCACACTCCATAACATGGCATTTTGTGGAGACACACCTCTTGACGCTAGGACCATACTAACAGCCAAGCCCTCAGGTATATTGTGCACAGCAATGGCCAAAGTAACCAATATCCCTTGAGATAAACCCTTAGAGCCAGCAAAGGAAACTCCGACACCAGAGCCCTCCCCAAAAGAATGAAGAGTCATAATTCCAACTACAAGAATGACTTTAGCTGCTTCTGCTCCCTTTATGTCCAGCATGCTCACTTCACCATATTGTTCAAGAAACTGAGTGCGGAAAGGAAGCACAAAATTTAAGGTGAATTGCATTTTTTAAGAAAAATGATTTAGGACCTCAAAATCCCAGATAAAAAACTCAGGGAGGAAGAATTTAGTTTGCTTCTTAATTATTATGAAAAATAAAATTATGAAAAACTATCAAGGGAATGAGAAACCTTCGTTTCACAATTACAGCATTAGGCAAGACTTCAATAGTTGTGTTCTTCTCACACTTAAGAAAGAATAAAACAGGACTTAAATGGTTGAAAAAATTAATCAGACACCAACTAAGTAATCTCCTAACTTCTAATCCATATGGATGGATCCATTTTGGCCATTATGTAACCAAACATATCCTCGTATCAAGCATCAGTGGAACTATGACCTAATATATTGCATGATATATGAAGAATCAAAGATGATCGCACCAAGAAGTTCAGCAGCTTTAGTTAATCACATTATATAATGATTTCAAAGCTACAACAGAAAGAAAAAATAAATAATCACTTGCGAAAAAAGCTGAAGCGGATTTTGAAGCAGCCAAAGAAATTAAGAATTAATAAGAATCAGCTGACATCATGATTATAAAATAAGAAGATACCACTGCAGCAAAAGAAATACATATCCAGATTGAAAATATAAGCTTATTACAGGTCAAAGTTTCTACCTTCTTGCAAAGCCATATGAAAATACCACCAGCTAAAATACCCAACACAACCCAACTGCCACCCCTGTCCTTCCTGTATAAGGTCAAAGCTGGCAGCCAGCATTACTCCTGCAGCCATTCCGTTGCATATTCCGGCCCATTGAGGATCAAGCTCCACAAAAAAGAATGGCAGAGCACCTAAACCCGTAGCTGCAGCCATTGCCAGCGTGAAAAATGCAACTGTTGATACTGAAACTCTGTTATTTCCACCCTGCCATTCTCCCATTTCATTACCACTCTTATCAGAGTTAACAGAATGCTCTGTACCGGACCCATCTATCACACCACCCACTGCATTCCTTCGTGGAGCAGTTCTTAATCTTTGTAATGTTTCTTTCTCATGTTCAGCAGTAATACCATGACTAAGTATGACTATAAAGAGAAAAACCAAAACAACCTGCTTAATTCTTAAAGCCATTTTTGTTGTCTTCGAAACTATCAGATTGTTGTACCATCAGTATCACATGCATAGGAAATTGGATGATACTGTCACCCAACGTAATTGTATCCCACAGGCCTTCCAAGTTTTACCCAGCTGAGAGAGCAGTACCAGATCAAACAAGATTATTCAGCTGAAACCATACAAGCTCAGTGATTGCCACTTGATCACCCTCCTGCACATAAATGTTGAATATTTGGAAATGAAGTCGATTAGTGGTTGAAAGGATACTTGAAGCCCCAGCTGCTGCTGAAAATATGAAAGCTCCTTAGCAAGCAGCAATCTCCATGCAAAAATATAAAACCCAACACAAAGATGCAGAAATCAACAGACAAAATAAATGTGACATCATCCCAATACAATGATTTCCTAAAAATATTTTTCTCTGGTTTTCTAATATTTGGTCACCACTGAGAGGATATCTCCAACGCAATTTGTACAAAAAAGTAAACAGCGGGGGAAAATAAGCTAGTTCAGATAGAACGACGATAGCTTGAAGTTATTTTCCTCTCGTCAAATAGACAACGGCATCAAAGAATTAAGATACAAAGGTCGGAAGATACTGTATTTATTGGGGGGAAAAACTCAGTTCTCTATCATCACAGTCAAGTAAATAAAGAATTGTGGTATGCAAGTGACTGATCAACTGTCAACACAAGATTGAACTTTCTCGCTTGACTGTAAGATTATCAACTCAATAGCTAGTCACATTTTTAGCAAAGTTCCTTTTATATCAGAAATGTTGGCTACTGGGATACAATAACATGAATCAGAAACAAGTCAATATTTATCATTGCAGGATTTTCACCTGGTGCAGCTAATCAGCATCAACTACTGACCGAAAAAGAGAGGAACATCAAGAAAATTAAAGAAAACAAATCCGCCAGTCTCGGTGCAATCAAGAATCATAAAACCCAAATGCCATATAAATATTAGAAAAATAAATAAAAGAACAAATTGAAAAATCCGAAAATTAAAGGAATCCTGGCACGAAATCATTTAGAACCCAACAACAGAAAACAAACCCAACTCGCAAAAATTCCTGATAAATTCTTAAACCCCAGAAAAGAAACCACATGTCTACACTGATAAACAAATTAAAAAAAACACCGACAAACGGGAGGCACCTTTTTCCATGGGCCGATCAATCTTGAATTTTGGGGGATTTTTTGTTTTACATAGATAATCAAGATACTTGCCTGAACTTCGTAGGTGGGCTGTCGAAATACGAGGGGAAAGAGTAAAGAAAAACGAAGACTACCTTTAACTTTTCCCCTCCCCCTTCTTTTCCCAATTCCGATCCGTACAGTTGACGCTGACGATGATGATAATGGGTGGTTTATGGCTCTGAAATACGAATCCAATCACTATATCCCACCTCCGTAGTTCTCAATCTTATTCTTTGTGGAAAGACAAAACAATGGTCCGCTGCTGTTTGTACTTTATGCTTTTGGGTTATGATGAATAATTAATGTGGTTTACCAGTACAAGAAAAAGTGAGATTTAGGTTTAGGTTTTTGTTCTTCTTCCCCTTTTCAGTGTTGAAAATGATTGAATTCCTTATAGAGAAGAAGAAAAACCGGATTGTTTGGATTTTCCTTCAAAGCAGTCTTCAATTTTATACTATTTCAAATTGTGAGATTATAACTAATATTTGTGCGTATACATTGGGATTTGTGTGTTTTTACGAGGGATAATTACATTTACACCCCTACTTATAATTTATTTGCACAAATTATTCATATCTTTTGCATAATTATAGAAACTACCACTAACAATAAAAAAAATAGGGATAATTTGTATATATTAATATTTTTAGGGGGTGTATGTGTAAGTTTTCAAAAAAGTAGGGTGTTTTATGTAAGTGAAAATGTTATTTTGGAGGGTGTAAGTGTAATTATTTATAAGATATGAGTGTTTTGTATAAATAGACCATAGATCAAGGGGTGTAAATGTCATTATTTCTTTTTATTATTATTATCCAAATTACACCTAAAATTATTATGAATATTTGTCCACACTTTTTTTGTTAAAAAATTTAAATCCAAGTGTGTTTTAATTTATTTTTGTTTATCTTATACTAATCATGTAATATCTATGCATATATAATCAGATAAATACAATATAATATAAAATTAATATTTCTATTATTATAAAAAAAATTTGAGCGTACCAACTTTAAATTGCTTTATTTTATCCTCAAATTAATTTTTGTTTTCAAAACAAATTTGATCAAAATAGTAATTTCAAAATTTTTAAATAATCTCACAATTTTATAAAAAAAAAAAAATTCTCTCACCCACTACTCCATGTTTCTCTCTAAACTTCTCCATATATTTTTTTTTTTTTGCTTTCACAAATTTCAATATTTTTAATAACTTCCAATTATAAAATATTATTTTTCTGTCATTTCACCCCATGTTTCTTTATTCGCATGAATTTTTATTTTTTTCATCATGATTTTTTTTTCTCCATCTCATATCACAATTATTTTTTTATGCTTACGAGAAGCGCGTGCAACAACGACTAGTGTTATTAAAAAGCAAATCAACTTTTTTACATCAATCAAAGTGAAGGATAAATATAATTTATACTAATATAATAAAGAAAAACTGTCCATACTCACACACAACGGTCGCCGCACCAATTTTTTGTAAATAAAAAATGCAGTTGAACTAATAAGATAACTAACTTTTTTTAACTTTTTAAATTTTTATATTAATAACTCATAAATTAGTTTTTTTTGTCTTTCTTTCTTTTAGTGTAATGTATTGATTTAGATATATTTTTCTTATTTATAATATATTTAAAAGCGCAAAGATTACTTATTATATGTAAATAGAAACAGCGTACCACAACAACTAGTAATATTAAACGATGATGTGGACCATTTAAAATAAATAAATAAATAATTATATTATAGAAAACTTAAGGGTTTACTTGGTATTTTAAAACTGGGTTTAATGCAATTTACCCCATGTGTTTTTAAAATGAAGCAATTTACCGTCCTTGTCTAGGAAGGTAAATCGCTTCATTTTAAAAAATACAGGGAGGTAAATTGCTACATTTTAAAAAACACAGGTGGTAAATTGCTAATTTTTTCATATGGGGATAATTTGCATATTTAAAATATTACAGAGGGTCAAAATTGCATTTTTTCCTTTTAAAACTTTACTGGTGCAATATTATAACCACTAATTGTGAGTTAGAAGTGACTTTGTTTTTATGTATAAAAGTGACCATCTACAATATTTTCTTAAACTGTAGGACTAATGTTGGCTATTTCAAAAAGTCTGAAACTAATATTGCAGATCACCCTATATTTTTTAATTACAATTTTCTCCAAAATGTAAAATCAAATATACTAAAAAACATTTACATATAATAGAACATAACCATTGAATTTTTCCATTTTGAACTATATTTTATGATAGTGGAATACATTTTAAATCCATTTAATTATTTGAATACTTACTTTATTTTTATTTATTTATTCAAATTCAATTTTTTTCATCAATAAGCACAAGAAAACAAACCAATAAATAGCTTAATCAACTTTTAAAATTTTAATTAATGCATTCTTCCATGATTTTTATCATAAAAAAATAACTCACTCGAATTTTCTTGGTGTAATCCTAAAATAGTTTCTTTTATTTTTTTTTTCTTTAGAGTTGTTGTTGACTAGAATTCTTAACGACATTTTAGTTTCTTGACGTTGATTTTGTAAACTTATCTAGTTCGAAAGTAGCTTTCAAACACTGAACATTTAAGTTTCTGTATTAAATTTTAATTAAATTGAATCAATCACATAACAAGTATAATTATATTTATTTATATAGTTAAAATTGTATATTTGTAAATTAATTAAATAATAAATTTTAATAATATTTATTATATAATTAATTCAAATTCCATACTTCCTAATTGGACTTGGAGAATTTTCTCAATCAGTATTATTGATGACGACATGACAACTTGGAGCAGCTTTATGAATTTGAAGAACAGCTGTAATGAGAAACCTAACCAAAATGTTTGAAGTTGTCAATGTGCTACATGCACACAGCTTACTACTTCTAATATTTAAGGGTTTATTAAATTTAGACCCCAACTAAAATAGTATATTTATGTATTACCCCCATCAAATTTCAAAATTTACAACTAGACCCTCTTGAAGAATTGCTCTGCTTGTTTTTAGATTTATGGTAGTTATCAGACGTAATTTGTTTCATGTGTTGTGGTATTTAACAGATGCTACCTTTGTAAGTTCGGTTCCACAAGATAAAAGGTTTGCACATTTGGTCCTTAACTTTACATAATTTTTTAAATGACCTCAGTAGTTTGAATTTTTTCTCATATTTAATCCCAAAAGCCACCTCTCAATATTTGAAGTAGTCAATAGGCTACTTGCATACAACATACTACTCCTAATATGATGAGGGTATAGTAAACTTTGACATCCATTAAAATATATAATTACAAATTACCCCTTTCAAATTTCAAAAATTACACCTAAACCCTCTAAATATTTGCTCCATTTGTTTTCAGATTTATAATAGTTATCAGATGTAATTTGTTTTATGCGTTATGGTATTTACTTATGATACTTTAGTTTAAGATTTTTGTTTTATTATATTGCTTTTTTTTTTTTTTTTTTTAATCAGCAAACTTTGCAGAAAGTGATGCTCTCAAGACCCGTTAAGAATTGCACTGGCATGTGTGCCAGTGCAATATAACAAAAGAATATAATATTAGTGACAAGGTAATAAGTAACAATATTACAATTATCAGAAAAAATATATATTGCGTGTCAATATTTTTTTACCCCCTTCTGAATATTGCAAACACATAAATTATCCTCCATGAAAGAATAGCAAATTTACCTCCTTATATTTTCTAAAATGAAGCAATTTAAATTATTTTATTGAAAACATGGAGGTAAATTACTTATTTTAAAAACACAGGAGGTAACTATTGTTTTTTCACAAGAGAGTAAATTTGTTCATTTACAATATCTCAAGGGGATTTGCTTGCATTTTTTACGATATAATTACGTAACCTTTGAAAGATAAGGGGAAAATATCAACTTTAACCTTGCTGAAATTTTATTTTATTAAATAAATTGATTAGAAAAATCTAACATTGGATGGATGCCATTATTAAAAAAAAAATTATATTGGGTGGACGTTATTATCTAAATAATAAAATTTAAAAAACATGTAAAATTATAATCTAGAATTTAAATGAATATTTTGAATAATTCAATACAAAATTAGGATAAAACCCCAACAAAAGCTAGCATAATAAGTCAGAGAAATATTAATATTTTTTAAAATAATAAAAATATATTTATAATTGCATTAAAGTTTAACAAAGGTGGAGGTACGTAATTTACTCTAACCAAAAAACCTAGTTTGAGAAGTATAGATGATTGGTTAAACATAAATAATGGCATGGAAACCAATCTTTACCAAAGCCTACTTTGCACTTAATTTATGTGATAGTGTTCACTGAATGCTCATATTCTACTGCAAATCCAACCCAACCAACCAACCACAAGAATATTGTAAGATTAATAAGGGGTTAAAATGCAAATTATCCTCTGTGTTACGAAATGAGCAAATTACCCCCTGTGAAAAGAAAAACAGAGCAATTACCCTCACACGCGAGTTTCGTATAATTCACGTATTTTTTTAATTTTTAATGTTAAAATTACATTTATAACTTTATTTAATAACCGTTAGATCTTATTTGAATCTAAGGTTCAATTTGAATAATAATATATTTTCCAGATTTTGATTTATTTCAATCCACGGTTAATATTTAAACAAAATATCATTTAAACAATATAATGATAATTATATAAAGTATATATTATATAATTAATAGTTATATATATATTTATATTATATATATAGAGAGAGAGAGAGAGAGAACAGCGGGGGGGGCCGGCGGCGTGACAACGACAGCGGGGAGAAGGAAGAGGGAGGACAGATGCGGCGAAGGATGGACAGAAGGGGCAGAAGAGGGGGGAGGGGAGGGCAAGGAGGGAGGGTGGTGGGCGGCGGCAAGGAGGTTGGGGAAGGAGAGGGAGCGATGTGCAATTGGGAGGGGAGGGAGGGTGGGCTGCGATTGCGCAGTTGGAAAGGGGGAAGGAGGTGGGCGGCGATTGCTCGAGTGGTGGCGTGGGCGACGGATGAGATGGTGGTGTGGGCAACGGGGTGGAGCTTGGAGGTGGCGATGGTGTGGAAGCTTGGAGGCGGCGAGGGTGGAGATGCTTGGAGGTGGCGATGGGTTGGGGGACGGGGCCGGTGCCGGTGGTGGTGGGAATTTGGCTTTTTTTTCTTTACAATTTCTTTAATAAATTATATTAATATTATTTATAATAATTATATATATATTATATAATAAAAGTAATATTTTATAAATATATACTTTGTATTATCAAATAATATTAATATAGTATATATTATATAAAATAATTAATTTTAAAAAAAAAATTATACCTAGTCACGCAAGGGGCGAGTATATTGTACCTCCTTCTTTAAGGGGATAATTGCTCATTTTTTAAAAAGATAGGGAGGTAATTTGGTATATATTTTTTCAGGGGGGGTAATTTGTACGTTACCTATATTACAAGGGGGTGGCTTGTATTTTTCTCGATTAATAAGTACTACATGATTTTTTTCCCCTTTTTTGAAATGAATTTGAGAATTATTTAGATTAAGTTGGTTTAAGTTAAAAATTATAAGCAATTATCCACCAATTTCTGTAGCTTATTGTCATATTGTAAATAGAAAATTATTTTTCGTGACACGGGATAATTACAGTTTTCGTTTTCATACATTGCCACTAATTCATTTTTAGTCCCTAAACATTTCAAAGTTCTACTTTAGTACTTCAATTTTTAAAATATTAACCATTTTGGTCCTTGGGCCTAATTAGTAACCATTTTTCTCTTTCAAATAAAAATATATAGTCCAACTATCTATTATCTATACTCATGATCATGCCCAACATACTTTCGAAAATAAAATTAAATATCCATCACTTCTATACTACTTCAAATTTCAGCTTTTTTTTTAATTTTCTATTTTTGTTTTCACACATTTAGCTAAAAACTTTTCTACAATTTATTTCCACAGTTAAATAAAAGCTATTAAAAAGTTTAGGGATCAAAATCGATTTTGACCCAAAACACAGGTACCAAAAGTTTAACTATTTGTAAGGATTAGTGACCAAAATCGCATCTAAAAAAATTTAAGGACCAAACATTATAGTAATTAATGATGATTAAGGACCAAAATCATGTCTCGAAAAATTTAGAGACCAAAATCAATTTTGACCCAAAATATAAGGACAAAAAATGTAGCAATATACACATATTAGTGACCAGAATCATATTTTGAAAAGTTTAGGAATAAAAAAACGTAATAATTTATAAAGATTGAGGCCAAATCAAGTCCTGGAAAGTTTAGGAACCAAAATCAATTTTGCCCAAAGTATAGGGACCAAAAGTGTGACGATTTGTAATGATTAGTGATCAAAATAGTGCCTTGAAAAATTTAGGGACCAACAACTGTAACAATTTATAAAGGGGTAAATTGCAATCTACCTACCAGTGTTAAAAAAAAATGTTAGGAATCTGGACTAGAAACACCTCCAGATTATACTGAACCGATCTAGCCAAACTATTACAAAATAATGACTGGTCCGAAAACCCTTATACAAACCTTGAATACAGAATCGGAAATACAAACTGTGAACAATAATAAAGCAGGAACACAGAATATAGAATAAACACTGTAACCAAAGGTTAGGTTACAGTGAAGAGTAAGGCTCAGATTAGCCCGATCCGATAGTGAAACCCAAAAGCCACAAAGGCCAACAACCCTCAACCGGTTGCTAAGAAACCCACAAGCCACAAAGGCAGCCACAAAGGCTAATCGATGAACTTCGGCCACAAAGGCAGTTCGGCCACAAAGGCAGAGCCACAAAGGCTTTTGGTGTTCGGGAAAGACTTAGAGAGAAAGAGAGATATGGGATGTTCGTTGTATCTCGCCAAAAGGCCGACCTTGCTATTAAATAGCAAGTCGCCATTGATGGCTGAGAGAGGAAGACGAGAAGGAGGCGGTGGAGAACCAGACAACGAGAGAGAGAGAGAGAATCGAAGCGGGGCATGGGAAAGGGATGAGGCGTAAATGAAAAGGGGGGGAGAAGAGCCGTTAGGGTTAAGAGAGATCCAACCGGGTCGGTGTGAGGAGCGGGTAGGTCAAGTGTGGGCCTGGGCTGGTGGGTCAAGCCATCCGTGAGGTTGAAGTGGGTTGGGCCTCAAGTGGATTTGGGCCACACTAATTCACACATTTTCCACCTTGGACCAAATCCAAGGGGTCGGATACAAAGCTTTCATCATAGCCAAATCACCGGGGCCTAAAAGATGTTACCTGCAAGAGAAAGACAAAGCATAATAATATAGATCACATAAGATGCAGAATGCTGAGACAATTTTTGAATTTTTCTATTGGAAGACTTTTAGTGCCCATGTCTGCCGGGTTATTATCAGTGTTAATTTTTTCAAGACAAATGGTTTCTTTTCCAACAATATCTCTAATGAAATGGTATCTTACAATCAATGTGTTTTGTTCTGTCATGAAAAACTGGGTTTTTACAAAGTTGGATACTAGATTGACTATCCGAGAACAGTAACCTTTTTGTTCAAAAAACCTATTTCAGTTAGTAAACCTTTAAGCCATATAGCTTCTTTAAAAGCTTCTGTAGTAGCAATGTATTCCGCTTCAGTAGTAGAAAGAGCAACAATATTCTGTAATTGAGATTTCCAACTAACACATGCACCACACAAGGTAAACACATAAGAAGTCGTAGATCTCCTACTATCTTTATCATTAGCATAATTAGAGTCTACATAGCCAATTAAATTAGCTCCTCGTTGCATCTAGAGAATTTTATACCTGTATCTATAGAACCATTCAAGTATCTTAGTAACCATTTAAGAGCTTCCCAATGGGGAAGTCCTACATTCGACATGTATCTACTTAAACAACTAACAGCGTAGGCAATGTCAGGACGGGTACTCACCATTAAATACATAACAGAACCAATAGCATTAGAATAGGGGATGTTTTTCATTTTTTCTTTTTCTGAATCACTACTGGGGCTTTGATTTTTGCATAACTGAAAATGGGCGGCTAAGGGAACAGAAGTTGGTTTTGATTTTGTCATAGAAAATTTTTCAAGGACAGTTTTGACATAAGACTTTTGGTTTAAACAAATTGTAAAGGATTTTCTATCTCTTTCAATATCCATTCCTAAAATCTTTTAGCATCACCAAGATTTTTCATTTCAAAATTTTTTACACAGATTATTTTGCAGTTCGACAATTAAAGTAATACTGGGACTGGCAATGAGCATGTCATCAACATAAAGAACCAAGAAAACAGGAATATTTGAATCATGCTTAAAATATAGATAGGGATCAAAAGCACTTCTAGTGAAATTTAAAGACATCATGAACTGATCAAATTTTTTGTTCATTGTCGTGGATTGTTTTAAGCCATAGATGGATTTTTTAAAGAGACAAACATGATCAGGATATTTTGTTGATAAACCTTCAGGTTGAGTCATAAAAATTTTCTCTTCTAAATCACCATGCAGAAAAGCAGTTTTTACATCCATCTGTTTTAATTCCCAGTCAAAATGAGCAGTTAAAGCAAGAATAATTCTAACTGTGGTATATTTAACAACTGGTGAAAAAAATTATGTGTAGTCTATTCCTTCTTTTTGTGTGAACCCTTTTTGCTACTAATCTGGCTTTATACCTTATAGATTATTTTCTTTTTAACTTATAAATCCACTTACAGTCAACTGCAGTAACTTCTTTTGGTTTTGGTACAGGGTCCAGGTATTGTTTTGTTAAGGGAGTCTACTTCTTCGTTCATTGCATTTATCCAGTTTTCAGAATTTTTTGATTCTATGGCTTCTTTATATGAGAAAGGTTCAGACGTATCTGTTTAAGGCTATGTCAAAGTCTCTAAGCTTAGAGGGAATCCTAGTTGTTCTTCTTTCTCTATCTCGGGCTAGCTGATATCTCTAATGCTTGGAGTGTTGTTTTCATTTTGTTCTTCATTTTCTAATTGTTGATTTTCTTCTATTACTACTTCTTCCCCTTGTTGGTTATCCTCAGGATTATCTTCCACCTTATTAAAGGTACTCTCTATATTATGATCTAAATCCTTTTTAGACGAATTTGCAAGACATGGAAATTCAGATTCATTAAAAGTGACATCCCTACTAACAATGACTTTATACCCAGGTTGGTTTCTAAGCCATAACCTATATCTTTTACACCAACAGGATAACCAATAAAGATACATTTTTTAGCACGAGGATCAAGTTTATCACCATTTTGTAAGACAAAAGCAGAACAACCAAAAATGCGAAGAGAAGAAATATCAACATCTTTTCCAGTCCACATACATTCAGGTATTTTTCCAAGTAATGGCACAGAAGGTGATCGGTTATAATAAGATAGACAGCAGTAGACAAAGCTTCACCCCAGAAAGTTTTTGACAGTCCAGAACTAATAAGTAAGCAATCGAACTTTATTAAGAAGGGTTCTATTCATTCTTTCAGCAACACCATTTTGTTGGGGAGTATAAGGGGTAGTTTTGTGCCTTTTTATGCCAAATTCATCACATAAACTAGTGAACTGTTGATTACAGAATTCCAAACCATTATCAGTCCTTAAGGTTTTCAAATTTTTTCCTGTTTGGTTTTCAACAAAAAATTTCCAATTTCTGAATTTCTCAAAAACTTCAGATTTTTGTTTCATTAGAAAGACAAAAACTTTTCGAGAAAAATTGTCAATAATAGACAGAAAATATTTGTTTCCACCATGAGTTGGGACATTCGCAGGTCCCCATACATCAGCATGAACATATTCAAGTATGCATGAAGAAGTCATAGATTTTGAAGTAGAAGGAAAATGAACCCTGTGGTGTTTTCCTAAAATGCAATCATCACAGAAACTTAATTTGTCCAATTTTTCCTTTAAAATCCCATGATTATGCAGCAAGTCAAGACCTTTAGAGCTAATATGCCCTAACCTCTTATGCCATAAATCAGAAACATTCTGATGAACTACAGATGCAGCATGAAAGTCATAATCAACGGAACAGACATATAAATTTCTTTTCCTTTCGGCTTTAAACACAGTAAGGGACCCCTTCAGAATTTTCATAACTCCTTACCCATTTCCTTCTAACCCTTCTTCTTCCAAGGCAGAACAGGAAATCAAATTTTGAGCCAAGTCAGGAACATGTCTAACGTTCTTTAATGTGAGTTTAAAACCATTTTCAAATATCATGCATACATACACCAAACCATGAACAACACACAATTTTTCATTTGCCATAGAAACATCCAAGTTTTTCAGTTTTATAATTAGATAAAATCTCTCTGAATGGAGTCATATGAAAAGTGCAACCAGAGTCAATAATCCATTCCTTTTTGTCTAAATCAGATTTAACAGAATTAACATCAGAAATCATATACACTTCATCAGAAATTTTCAGTGAGTTTACCGATTCTTTATTCTTTTTAGGCTTTTTGCAATCTTTATGAAATGACTCTTCCTCACAATATAACACCTAAATTCTTCTTTTTATCTTCATTAACGATTTTCATTTCTAGATCTTGAGCTGCTTCTTCCCCTACTGCGACTCCTACTTTTACTGTGTCTTCTATGTTTATAATCTGAGTTTCTGTTTTTAGTTCTACTCTTACAAAGTTAACTTCACTAGTATTCTGACTGGATTTGCTAATTTTTAAATCTATTTCTTTACTCTTAAGGCCACTGACAACAGTTTCAAGTTGGACATTGTCTCTACCATATTTTATAGCTGCTTTAACATCTCCATAAGTTTCAGGTATAGCATTCAAAAGCACAATAGGAGAGTAATCATCAATGTTTTTATCACCTGTTAACTTAATGTCTTGAATCAGCTTAGTAAATTTCATCGATGTTTTCTATGTTTTAGACATATCAAGCTATATCTGAAAAATTTTCAAGTAAAAACAATTTACTAGGTAAAGAGGTTTCAGTGTAAAGTTCTTCAAGTTTATCCCATAACATTTTGCAGAAACTTGTTTTCCCACTTTTCGGATTACAGAGTCAGACAAGTTTAAGATAATAGAAGAATATGCATACTCATTTTTCAAGTTTCTTATCATCAGACACATTATCAGCATATTTACCATCAATAGCTTTGAAAACCTTTTGTTGAATCAAAATACCTTTCATTTTTTTGTTGCCAGATAGAAAAATCGGTTTTACCATCAAAGGTTGAAGATTATAACCAGCCATATTATTAGAATAAAACACAGGAATAAATAATACCAGAAAAACACAGATATTAATAGAGAATAGACAGATCGTAAATAAAGCAAACAGAAAATAAGAATTGCAATAAGACTCAAATATTAGGGATCTTAACCGACCCCTCAAACCAGATACCCGACGGTCTTCAGAGGGACCCGGCCAGGAGAGGAATCAGTAAGAAAAGAGGGTCGAGGGAAACAGTTTAATCGGAGTAAGGGATAGAAAGTTACCGTGAGAGCGGAAAGAATACCAGAGCCAGGGACACCCTGCTCTAATACCACTGTTAGGAATCTGGACTAGAAACCTCCAGATTATACTGAACCGATCTACCAAACTATTACAAAATAATGACTGGGTTCGAAAACCCTTATACAAACCTTGAATACAGAAACAAACTGTGAACAATAATAAAGCAGGAACACAGAATATAGAATAAACACTGTAACCAAAGGTTAGGGTTACAGTGAAGAGTAAGGCTCAGATTAGCCTGATCCGATAGTGAAACCCAAAAGCCACAAAGGCCAACAACCCTCAACCTCGGTTGCTAAGAAACCCACAAGCCACAAAGGCAGCCACAAAGGCTAATCGATGAACTTCGGCACAAAGGCAATTCGGCCACAAAGGCAGAGCCACAAAGGCTTTGGTTCGGGGAAAGACTTAGAGAGAAAGAGAGATATGGGATGTTCGTTGTATCTCGCCTAAAGGCCGACCTTGCTATTAAATAGCAAGTCGCCATTGATGGCTGAGAGAGGAAGACGAGAAGGAGGCGGTGGAGAACCAGACAACGAGAGAGAGAGAGAGAATCGAAGCGGGGCATGGGAAAAGGGATGAGGCGTAAATGAAAAGGGGGGGAGAAGAGCCGTTAGGGTTAAGAGAGATCCAACCGGGTCGGGTGTGAGGAGCGGGTAGGTCAAGTGTGGGCTTGGGCTGATGGGTCAAGCCATCCGTTGAGGTTGAAGTGGGTTGGGCCTCAGTGGATTTGGGCCACACTAATTTCACAAAAAATAGACAAACTACCTTCTTGTGAAAAATAAAATAGCAATTCACTCCTCCTATATTTTTCAAAATGAAGCAATTTATTACCTCCCTATGTTTTTAAATTGAAGCAATTTACCTCCCTGGGAGTAAATTGCTTCATTTTTTAAATACAAGAAAGTAAATAGATATTCACCCATTTATAAAGATAGGGACCAATATCATGCCTTGGAGGACCAAACATGTAACAATTTGAAAATATTAATAACAAAAATTGTGTCTTGAAAAGTTTAAGAACCAAAAGCATGCCTCAAAATGTTTAGGGGCCAAAATCTATTTTGACCCAAATTATAGGAACCAAAAGTGTAACAACTATAAAGATTAGAACCAAAATCGTGTGTTGAAAAGTTTAAGAACCAACATCATGCCTCGCAAAGTTTAGGGACCAAAATGGTAACAATTTGTAAAGATTAGTGACCAAAGAGTTTGGGGATCAAATTGTAACATTTTATGAAGATTAGGAACCAAAATCATGTTTCAAAAAGTTTAGGGTCCAAAATTGATATTGACCAAAAGTATAGGGACCAAAAGTGTAAAAATTTGTAAGAATTAGTGTGACTTTATATAATTTTATATATATAATTGAGAGATTAATTGGTAATAATTATGAAATTTAAATTTGATTATAATAAATTATAGGTTGAAATTCAAATTTATTAAAATTTAAATGGAGTAAATTAGAGTTCATTATAATATTTGAAAATACATTATATTAGTTAAAATATTAGGTAGGACGAAATGCAAAATTTTTGAAAAAATTTAATTTTTTTTAAACAGGTAAGAAGTTTTTAATTTTAATTTGTATTAATTTATGTAATTATAGTATTCGATTAGTTTATTTACTACAAATAATTTCTATTTACTGGTGTAATATTTAATCTAAAAATTTTATGAATTGGACTATTTATAAAAAATAGCAATTAATTAGATATCTCATTTACTTTAAAAACGTTATAGTGAGATAGTTCAATTATCTACATTGTTATATTTAATTATTACTATAATTAATTTACTCAATTTATTGGGTTTGTTAACCAATGCTTAATTATGAGTACTGGTGTTTAATTAAATTCTATAGTGATAGAAAATTCATAGAAATATTAAAAATTTATATTTGGAAAATTTTACGGTTATTAAAAATAAAAATGAGATTTTCGTAATAATTTAATTCAGAGATATTATAGATAACGGTAGCTAGTTATAAAGATATGAGGGATTTGATAAAATGAAATTTTATGAGGTAGTCGATAAATTAATTGTATACCTAAAAATTTTAGTTGTTTAAAAGAAAATAGAACGAAAGGTCGAATTTCGATGTAAATATAATATTAAAAGATTGTTGAAAAATATACAAATATTATATAATATTTTATTTAAAATTTATGATATTTACTATTTATTGATTATATATATTATAATTTACTATAGGACACGAAGATAAAGAAGAGGGTTGAGTTGCTTCTTTCATTAACATAACCATTTGATATTTAAGGTAAGTATAGTTAATTAGACCTATATATGTGTATGCTTGTATATTATAAACCTTGTATTTGTTAAATGCTTATTTAGATTACATTGACGTTCTATGAAATTATTATTATGTGTTTATGTGTGGTTTTGTTATATGAAAGTTTGATAAATAATTATATCGTCGTATAGCGGATTATTGAATGAAATTGAAGGAGAAAGTTATTGATGGGGGAAATAATTGATAAATGAAATTGAATGAAGAAGTTAATAATGTTGACGTTATGAATTAAAATAAAAGATGACTTACCTAGTTGGGATTCTTAGGAACATAATCAATGGTTTATGATGATGTGATATAAAAAATAAATGAATTAAAGTTAGGTACTATAGCGCGTAGAGTATGTATTCCGAGTAGTAGGGAATATCTTGTGCTTATAGTTACACACTGGGGTGGTGTGGAGATTTATATTTGTTGTGATGTCTTGTGCTGATATTGCTATACACTGGGGATAGTGTGAAGATATCACATGCAACAGGTATCATGTGCTGTAAATAATGTGACATTAACCGAGATAACTATAGCAGACAAAATCATTGACTCATGTGCTCCGACTAGAATAAGTAGGGCCCTAAGAATATAAATAGTGATTTTCGATATATTGTATTGTAAATTAATGTGTGATTGTGATACTAATTATTTTGTAATCTTGTGATGCTTGTATATCGAATATTTGTTGGTTGTATCATAACATGAAACTTGTCTTATCTTTTGCATCTATGCACACATATAGCCTAAGTAACTATACTTATTGAGTAGGTAGTTTATTCCTTACCACGTACTTTTCAGGAGATAGATCATACCGACTAGCCATATTAGATTTTGAGTTGTGTCGTCATTCTTATTAGGTGGGTTAGCCGTAACATTTGAAGTCAAGACGTTTGGTGTTATGATTATTTGATGTAATTAATTTTTAAGGGGGTTTGTATTTAAAATTCTGCAAACCTGAATATTTCACTATTTTCTTTGAGGTTGTGGTATATGAGAACATCCGGGAAGAGTAAATATAAATTTTTGACGATGCCTATTATCTCATATGATATTTATATATTGTATTGATAAAAATAGAATTTATTTTACTGCACTACAAAAGAATATGGGATGTAATGGCCTCATACGCACGATTTTTGGTACATCACTGTAACGGATAAGTTATGCTAACTTCATGTTGGAGATAATATTAGTTTCATGAAGTTGTAACGGCCAACACCATTTAACAATAACCATTAATATTTTAGCCAACAATAATTCTCTTTGGTGCTTGTAACAATGCTGTCGAAGCTTGGGTTGTAAAAGGAAAGTACTGCTTGCTACAAAATATATATAATTTGCAAAACATCATCGTTGAAACTGACTCGACTTTTTGATCTATTCGATATGTAGGCACGTGATTCCCTATTTGTCCACACCAATACTACTGAAGGACTGCCCGAAGAATTTGACTAGTTTTTGTCTGATTTAAACTCATGTCTTGCTAGGTCAATTCCGTTGCCCATAATGCACTTTTTGTCGTAGAAAATCTTGCAGATGATGATGTTCATAGAACTTGTTCATCAATCTTTGTATTTAATGAGAAAGTTTTCATCAATGTTGCTCTACCTGTCATTAGTTTGACTGTAAAAACTAACTATCAACCTATATTTAAAGGGAAAAAGAGGTGGCATTTACATTAATAAAAGGCGTATTTGGCAGCCTTAGTGTTCAATACACACGAGATAGTTGAGAGTTTGGAATCGCAGGAAAACTAGCAAAAACAAGAAGAACGAGGAAAAATCAGTTTCGATCTATCTCACATTCGAGTAATGGTTCGTCTAGTTAAAATATTTTTACGTGGAAAAAATGTATTGTGAATGTTGTATCGAGCTTCCATTATACTTCTTGGACCAAATGAATCCTAGAAGAAGGTTCTAGGTATGTCCTAATTAAAAGGTAAATTTGAAAATTGTTTTTTATTTTATTTTTGTTATTATATACCAATTATTTTAAGTTTTACTTTGCTTGAGACCATTACAAACCTACTGATGAGTAGAAATAACACATGAAAAGCAATTTGAAAATTGTTCTTCTTTTATTTTGTTTTTTTTTTTTTATATATACCATTTATTTTACTTTTATTTTATTTCACAAACATAATACATTTTTTTTACATGAACATTCTCACAAGACGAACCCTACTCGAATTTGAGAAAGATGCAATCTGATTTCTCCTTAATCCTCTCGTTTTTGCTAATTTTTCTTCAATTCTACTCTCAACTCTCTATTTTGCATTTAGTGAACACTATGAT
This sequence comes from Sesamum angolense, assembly GCA_034509725.1. Taxonomy (NCBI): domain Eukaryota; kingdom Viridiplantae; phylum Streptophyta; class Magnoliopsida; order Lamiales; family Pedaliaceae; genus Sesamum; species Sesamum angolense. The sequence continues at coordinate 9,657,130 of JACGWL010000003.1, forward strand.
AAAATCCCGTAACTTTTTCCCTCCAAATTTGAATTTATTGTTAGTTTTCACAGTTAGTTAACTGATGAAAACTAAAAACAATACATACCAAAATTGATGAGTTGGGAACATGGACCAAAATAAAATTTAGTGGCGTAATTAGGATACCAAAAGTAAAATTATCCCATTTAAATTTTCTATTACATCAATACCAAGATTAGCAAACAAATTTCTTCAGACAAAAACTAAAATTAAACGGTTCATAATTCCAATTTAAAAATAAACCATCACTATTTATTTTTCCTAAAAAAAATAAAAATATTGCAACTACTTAGTTGAATAATAAAGAAGAGAAGAGTGAAAACGTTTTTACCATGGTAAAACAGAAGACCATAAGACCCCGCCTTCATTTTCAAAGACCTTTTCTTACCCAAAGTCTCCTTAGTTTCTTTCTTCATTTTCCATTGTTGCATTTGCTTTCCGCTGAAAATCCCTCAATCCTTTACTCTTTTGGTGGGGCTTCATCGCAAGTGCTTGTACGGAGGAATCAAAGGTTGAATGATTTTTCCACGATTTTCCTTCATCGCAAAGCAAACCTGCTTATCTGCATCTATTTTTTTTTTACTTCAACATGTGTGAGTGCTTTATCTTTCATGCATGCAACAGTTTTGTGCTCATTTTTATGTGGGTTAGTCTCTGTTTTTGCAGAGTTTCTGTTGGAAGTAGCGAAGAAGGATTCAAGAAAGTGGCAATGGAGGGGAGTGGTTCAGGCACCGGGAGGCGATCATGGCTGAAAGATGATTTCACTGATTTGGTGCTTTCTTGGTCTCTTGAAGAAATTTTTGATGAGAATCTGTACAAATACCAGGTCTTTTTTCCCCACATTTCATGTGGTTATTTATATATGTTATAAAGTTCGTGGCAGTTGGCTTTATGTGGTATGTGATGAAAATAGTTTTGTTGTGTAGAGTAGTAAAATGTTAGTGCTTTTTGGGTAATAGAATAATAGGGATTTAGACTCGATAATCACTTTTTTGCTTCTATTGTTTTGTTTTTTCTAATCTGCAAGTTATCACATTTTGCGTAGACCTTTCACTTGCTTTTTTCAGTCCTTTTATGGGCTGATCGCATATTGCTTACGGATGTCAAAATGCTTTTTATTGTCTTAAACATTGGTGGTGGTATGCAGCTCCAAACTAATGGAAGCAAGAATGAGAAGAGAACTTGATTTATGCAGTGGTATGCATAGCCTGGCTTATTGGTATTGTAAATATGGTTCTTTTTGTGGCCCTTATAGGGGTGAGGTGAATTAGGATTTAATGACATGGGACGCCTTAAACACATTCCCTAAGCTGATTCGTAGTTTTTGTGCCAGAATTACCTATTTGTAGTACTGGTGGTGAAAAAAAATGCTTTGTTTGCACCATGATCCCTTTTATTGTCCATACATTCTTAATAATGAAGCAGATAATTTGGAGATGGGCAATTGTATTGTATATGTTTTTCTCCTTAATATTTGATAACTGGACTAACCAACCAAGTAACACTTTTCATAAGCTACAGTGATTAATAACTGTTGTTTGTTCTGAAAAATTTCATTATATATTAGATAATCACTTTTTTTCATGTGTTAACTTCTTTGCATTTAGGTGGGGGAGATTCCCCAGTCCTTTGAATCTGTAGATCAGTATCTTGGTTCATACGTCTTCCCTTTATTAGAGGAGACACGTGCAGAACTTGCTTCCGCCCTGGAAACCGTCTATAAAGCACCTTTTGCTGAAGTAACATCTTTCAATGAGTTAAAGGGTGATAAATTGCAATATCACGTTAAAGTTGATCACTGGAGAAATAGAAAGAGTGATGGGAAGGAGCCTTACAGAACCTTGCCTGGTGATGTCGTTCTGCTTTCAGATTTGAAACCTGAAACTGTATGTGATCTACAACGTGTTGATCGGACATTTACTTTTGCATCTGTGACAAATACTGTGGACGATGAGACTCGTGAGAGTGGAGATAATTGTACACCTTCCAATTTCAAAGTGAAAACAGAAAAGCCGTTGAAGTTGGAGATGGACTCTATGTCCTTTTCTTGATGAACATGACAACAAATAAAAGAATTTGGAATGCACTGAGCATGCCCGAAATCTAAAGATCATTAAGAAAGTATTATGCAAGAATGACTCGGTATGTTATAACTGATCTGACAGCAGTTTAGATTTGTGCGTGTACTATATACATGAAACCTATTTTGTTTTTGGAGGGAGGAAAGTTATCTATGTACTATAGACAGTGATGATAACAATGAATTTACCGTCAAATGATAGTTTATTCATCGTAATCATTTCTTTTGCTTTCTTTTTTAGCTCTTCTCAACACCACATATTTTTTATGGATTTAGTTTGAGTTTATTCATGCCTGGTCTTTTCCTGTTCTATGTAAAGATCAAACAAACTAGTATTTCATTGGAGATTTTGCATTTTCTCCAGTTTCCTGTCTCCTGACTAGTGTATATTTCCCAGCAGGGTGAGGAATATTGTGACTTCTGCCCTCTCAAATGCAACAGTGACATAGAGGTGAAATTGGGCTTGAATTTGTTCTCCAATTTAAATGACTCTCAAATCGAGGCTATTTCGGCTTCTCTATTGAAAACTGAATGTAACCATAAGTCTTCTGTGGAACTCATATGGGGTCCACCTGGGACTGGAAAAACAACCACATTAAGTATTTTGCTATACACTCTCTTGAAAATGAATGTACGGACGCTCATCTGTGCTCCAACAAATGTGGCAATTAAGGAATTGGCTTCTCGATTGATAGCACTAGTGAGAAATTCAGTTGAAGCTGAATATGAGAAGAGCTTTTTCCCATGTCCTTTAGGAGACATGCTCATCTTTGGGAATAAGGATCGTTTGAAAGTTGGTTCAGACATTGAGGAGATAAGTTTAGATTATCGTCTTGAAAGACTTTCACATTGCTTAGTGCCACAAACTGGTTGGAGACATTGCGTTGCAACCATGCTCGGTTTTCTTGAAGATTGTGTTTCCCAGTATCAAATCTACATGGATAATGAGCTAATCAAAGCAAAAGAGAGCCTTCAGCATGAAGTTCAGTCCAACAAATCCTTTTTGGAGTTTGCTAGAGATAGCTTTGCACATAGCAACACCTCTCAGAAGTTGCATGTCAACATTTCTCACTCATTTACCAAGAAGTTGCATTCTTGAAAATAATTTTCAAAGGATAGTTCAACTCATGTCTCTTCTTGACTCGATGGAAATATTCTTGTTTGAAGACAGCAGCATGACATCTGAAGAGTTGGAAAATAGCTTTCTGCAACAACAAATGATTAGTTCTGAATTTGTTGATACATCTTCCTTAGTGTATACCAGAAGTCAGTGTCTATCCATATTAAGATCTCTTCAGGCTTCTCTGGATAAACTCAGCCTTCCAGTTGTTACTAATATAGCTTCAACAACAGAGTTCTGTTTCCAAAAGGCTTCTTTAATATTTTGTACCACTTTGTCATCGTACAAGCTACACTCATTTGATGTGGAACCATTTAAATTGTTGGTCATTGATGAGGCTGCTCAAGTCAAGGAGTGTGAGTCAATTATAGCTCTTCAGATCCCAGATGTGAGGCATGCTATTCTGGTTGGTGATGAACGGCAATTACCAGCCATGGTTAACAGCAAGGTTATTATGAAGTTTGCTAATTCGTTAAATTGATGTCTTTTGCCTTTGATTCCATTTATGCATGATTGTAAGTACATGGATAATGCCTAATGGTTTATTTGATCTATATTATTTCTATTTAATGTACACAGATCTCGGAAGATGCTGGTTTTGGGAGAAGTTTATTTGAGAGATTGGGTTCATTGGGTCACTTTAAGCATCTGCTTAATATGCAATACAGGATGCATCCATTAATAAGTTGCTTTCCAAATTCGCGTTTTTATCTCAATCAGATATTAGATGCACCTGCGGTGCAGAGTGAAAGCTATAAAAGGCGTTATCTTGAGGGGAGGATTTTGGTCCTTATTCATTCATTGACATTCGTGGTGGACGAGAAGAACTGGATGATGTTGGCCGTAGTAGAAGAAACATGGTTGAGGTTGCAGTAATAGTGAAGCTAGTCCAGAAACTCTACAAAGGTATGTTAGAATGTCTGGACAATTGTTCAGCACACCACTGCCATCTGGTGGCTTCTATTATCTGTTTATGCTGCTGATTTGTAAAACTTGGACCAAATCTTTATCTGCAGTGTATTGTAGGTCTACTTATAGCTTTTTAAGTTTCCTAGAGCTGTGAGAGGATCGATAGGTTTATATCTAATGATTGACTTGTTTTTAGATTCATTTCAATTCCCTTGAATTTAGTTTAAAGTTCCATTCTAACCTGAAAGGATTGGGCTATGTAAATTATCAGATTATGATTCGTGAACAGTCAAAAATCACCTAACAATATCAAGGATTTTGACTCTCATCATATTATTATAACTTTATGAGAATCTGTATGCAAATTGTTGAATGGTTTTTAAGTTCCTTTATTTAAATCATTCAACCATATGAATTCTGAACATATTGCGCTTATCGATCATTTTAACATTACAGAGCATCGAAGAACACAGTGCTAAGTTTGTTTCCAAAGTCTTGTTTGCTTGGACCTCAATGGTCTTCTCATTCTATTTTGTATAATTGTATGTTTGACCATAAGATATTATGAGAAGTTAATTCACTTTTCTGATTAGATGCTACCATTCTTTTGGCCTTTCAATGAACTCTCTTAATGCATGTGCTTGCTTTATGGTTGGGGTTCTGAAGGTTGATGCTATTTAGAGTAGACATCCGATAAGGAGATGCACATTTTCTTACTATGTTGTTATTTTGCATATAAAAAAGCATGGAATCACTCAAAAGAGAAACTCAGCATTGGTTTGATATCTCCCTACGCTGCTCAAGTTGGCAATTGGAGATAAACTTGAGCAGACTTTTCAAAACCATGAGAAGTTTAAGGTTAAGGTGAAGTCAATTGATGGGTTTCAAGGTGGAGAAGAAGACATCATAATTATATCTACTGTGAGGTCTAATAATGGTGGATCCATTGGTTTCCTGTCTAGTCCCCAAAGAACAAATGTTGCTTTGACAAGAGCTCGGTATGTGATGATATGATTATTCTTATACTTTGTTTTAGTTTTGTTCAATGAAGCTCATCATTATCATCCCTCCTCTCTAGTCACTGTCTCTGGATATTAGGAAATGAAAGAACTTTGAGTCTGGCTGATTCAGTTTGGGAAGCATTAATAAAAGATGCTAAGCAACGCCAATGTTTCTTCACTGCTGATGAAGATTGCGACATTGGAAAAACTATTACAGATGTAAAGAAAGAATTAGACCAGCTTGAAGATCTGCTCAGTGGTGAGAGTATTTTTCAAAAATTCAAGATGGAAGGTACTGTTCTTTATGGTACTTCCCGTGAGCTTGTATTTGTGCAATAAATTTTATCTGTTCGTCCTTCTAACCTGAACAATTTTATTAATTATCCGTTTAAGATGAAACAAAATTGATCTCTTATATATAGGTCTTTCTCTCTATTGTTATATTTTTTTTTTTTTCTTCTTTTAAGAGGACTCTATAGTTATATCTATGCACACTAAGAATAAGCCATTTTAACGTTTTCACATCCGGCGCCTATCTTGTGCACTGCTCTTGCTTTCTGGATTATCATTTTGGTTACCTTTCTTTCTGGATCATCAGTTCAATGTATTGACCACTTCTTCATGCTGGTGTTATGTATAGAACTGTTTCAAGCTTAACCACTGACTTGTTATGTAGTATTTGTTTGAGTATTCTAGAAAACTCTTCATGCCTTGTGAAATTTTGCAATTAATATGGTTTGTGGTTCTATCTATTGTCTTAAAATGTTGTGACCCATTGTTTTTTGTCTTACAATGTATTTTCAGGTTTTATTCAGCGATAACTTCCGAAAATCATTTTCGGACATTGAAACCTTCCTATGCTAAGAAATGGGTCATAAATTTGTTACTTAAGCTTGCAAGTGGCTGGCGGCCCAAGAAAATAAATGTGGACTGGACATGCAAGGGCTCTTCATATGTTCTGAAAAAATTTAAGGTTGAAAACTACTATGTTGTTTGCTCCATTGATATAATTAAGGACTCCATCTACGAACAAGTTTTCAAAGTGTGGGACATATTTCCTAAGGTGGAGACCCCAAAGTTGTTGAAACGACTTGATTCCATATTTGCTATGTACTCGGATGATTTCGTCAACCGCTGCAAGGAGAAGTTGTTTGAGGGGTACGCATTTTGAATCTTTGATTATTTTTTGGATTCAACACCGATGATTCCTGATGTGCTTAATCTAGTTGAGAAATATTCTATAACTTTTTAAGAAAATTTACAATACGGCGTGAAATATATTGATTTCTGCTTTATAATTTGTCCGATTCTGAATCAATGTTCTACATACATCAGCTTAAAAGACATAACGTTGGATCATTATTTGTACCTCTAGTACTACTGCTTAGGAGCATTGTTGAATTTTACTTCGATATTGTTGTAGTCAAAATTTTAATTCTGCTAATGTCGTTCTTCTTTTTCAGAAACTTGGAGGTGCCGAAGAGTTGGTCAGTTTCCCACGATATAATCCGGTTCAAGAATAATGTGAATAGCACCAAATTGAGTACTGATGCAAGTGCATGTTCAATTGACTGCAGAAGTTATGTTGAGAATTCCAAAGTGAGTGAGAGCTTGTTGTTAATGAAATTTTACTCTTTATCAACTGGTGCGGTAAATCATTTGCTCTCTGACCTTGAGGGTAGAGAAGTGGATCTCCCATTTGAGGTTACTGACGAAGAGCGTGAGATCATAAAATTTCCTAGGAGCAGCTTCATACTAGGTAGATCTGGCACTGGAAAGACAACTATTTTGACGATGAAACTTTACCGCATGCTACAACAGTATTACGTTGCTTCACAAGATTGTGTAGCTGCTGATAACAGTGTGCATATCAGTAGCCAAGTTGGTGTTGGTCAGTACCTAGGTGAATCCAGAGGAACCATCTTGCGCCAGCTTTTTGTTACCGTGAGTCCAAAACTTTGTTATGCTGTCAAAAAGCATATATTGCAGCTGAAAAGGTACATTGAGAACTCTACTTTATCATTGCATTCCCCTATTATTGGATCAATTGTCATCAATTTCATAGTGCAAGCCTGTTTATTTCTCTTTAGGCTTTGCTTGTTCACTTAATTGCAATGCTTTAGCCCATTTGCTAAAGTCATATGATGAAAATTTTGTAACATTTGATCCCATACTTGTTTTTTTTTTCCGGCCATGAAGGATAAGAATTTTGATCACCTTACGCAATAGGCACTTGCAGATATGTTAATAGAATGCAAAGGTAACCAACTCTTTGCTGTCATATTAGGACTTGTATGCTCGAACTTCCTCTTTACTTAGAAAATAATTGAGCGGCTTCTGATGACAGTTGTATTCAGATCATGGATTAAGTTGTCCACCACCAGATATGTAATTTTTGATGTACAAAAAACAGTTCTACTTGACCATGATTCTTGGAGTTGATGGATACTCAAATTAAGGTTGTCTCTGGATTCCGGGTTTAACTTGTGTTGTATATCAGATTAACTTCATTTCCAGAAAACTATACTGCTGTTAGAGTTTTCATTTAGGAAAATTTTTGAGTTAAAGAATGTTTTGACATTCTCCCACACTTTTGATCTTTAAAATTGATGTGTCTCATCCGGCTTCTTCTCCTTTGATGTATAGGCTCAACCCAGTTGAAAAACATAATATATCAGTATTACTAATGATTATGATTGTAAAGGGGTTCACTAAATTGATTTTTATCAAATGTTTTATTTCTTTTGTTTCCAGAATCACTTTTCAAATCCTATCCTGTTCAAATTGCATGATGTCCTGTTGGTTTTCATTTATGAATAATGGATTTTTAATATTTGATATGAACAATCGTCACCTTTTTGTTGACTGCTCTTAGTCTCTTTGATAGCGATTTTTATGCACTTTGGCTTCATTGTTTTCATCATGCTAATTATAAATGATTGTTCAATTTCAGCAATATAAGTCTTACCTTTCTAATATGACAGCTTTGCTAGCGGAAACTTATTTGGAAACAAGAAATTAACTGATATAGATGATATTGATGAAATGGCTGAATTTAAAGACATTCCAGACACATTTATTGGCATTCAGCCGGAGAAGTACCCTCTGATGATCACATTTCACAAGTTTCTAATGATGCTTGATGGTACTCTGGGTAATTCATATTTTCAGAGGTTTCGTGATGTAAGAGATTCCTCTCGACATGAAGGTAGAAGATCAGTTGCATTGCAGACTTTTATAAGGAAAAATGAGGTTACTTATGACCGATTCCTGTCCTTATACTGGCCCCAATTCAGTGAAAAGCTGAAGAAGAATCTTGATCCTTCAAGAGTGTTTATTGAGATAATGTCTCATATTAAAGGAGGTTTACAAGAAGGGGAAGCATGTGATAGCAAGCGAAGCAGGCAGCACTACATTTCATTGTCCGACAGTAGAATCTCCACATTAAGTGCAGAGAAGAGGGAGGCGATTTATAATATTTTTGAGGCCTATGAGAAAATGAAGATGGCGCTTGGTGAGTTTGATCTTGCTGATTTTGTGATTGATATTCATATCCGAGTAAACAATGGGAATCTGCCGGGCGACAAAATGGACTTTGTCTACATTGATGAAGTGCAAGACCTTACCATGAGACAAATTTCCCTTTTCAGATATATATGCAAAAATGTTGATGAAGGATTTGTTTTTTCTGGTGACACGGCACAGACAATTGCCAGAGGGATTGACTTTAGGTTTGAAGATATTCGATCCTTGTTCTATAATGAATTTTTTATGAAATCTAGAAATTGTGAATTTTCAGGAAGAAGAGAGAAAGGACACATATCCGATGTTTTTAGTTTGTCCCAGAATTTCCGCACTCATACTGGAGTGCTTAGATTAGCACAGAGTGTCATAGATCTAATCTGCCATTTTTTCCCACAATCTATTGATGTACTAGCTCCAGAAACTAGTCTTATATATGGTGAGTCTCCTGTTGTATTTGAGCCAGGCAATGATGAGAACTCCATTGTAACAATTTTTGGACATAGCGGAAATGCTGGTGGGAAATGGGTGGGCTTTGGTGCTGACCAGGTTATCCTTGTACGGGATGATTCTGCAAGAAAGGAAATTTCCAACTATATTGGTGATCAAGCTCTCGTTCTTACGATAGTGGAGTGCAAGGGCCTCGAGTTTCAGGTCAGAACTTTATTTCTATTTATTTTCTACTGTTGTCTATTTCTTACTTCTCATCATCCACTTTGACATTTCTCAGTTGGAACACAGGCGTTTTGTCTAAAACTATATCATGCCACCCAGATATTATTTTTCTTTCCTTTAAGGTTTTTGCTTGGGATGGGAGTGAATCTTAAGAGATGAGTGTGTACCCTTTATTTTTTTGGATATAATTGTAATATTATTTCATGAAGAGGATTATTGAATCATTTATATTGTATTAGATGCCTAAGAAGCTGTATGTACTGAGGCAAAATTGTATTATACTGGTCTCCATTTTGCTGTGTCTTTGTAATTTTTGTGTTATTTTAATAGTTAAACTCTGAGTGTTATTGATTAGTTTATGAGATACTATTGAGCTTTCATCAAGTGACTTGTGCACTGCATATTGTAGGATGTCCTGTTGTACAACTTTTTTGGTTCTTCACCTATGAGCAGTCAATGGAGAGTTGTCTATGAATTCTTGAACGAAAAAGATCTTCTTGATGCCAATTCTCCAAAGTCGTTTCCAAGGTTTAGCCAGTCGAGACATAATATCTTGTGCTCTGAACTGAAACAACTGTACGTGGCAATTACTCGTACAAGACAAAGATTATGGATATGTGAGAACAATGAAGAGCTCTCCAAGCCTATGTTTGATTACTGGAAAAGGTTGTGCCTTGTGCAAGTGAGAAAAATAGATGATTCTCTTGCAGAAGCAATGCAAAGGGCAAGCAGCCCCGAGGAGTGGAAATTGCAGGGAATCAAGGTTTGGTTGCTCTATCCCCCGTTTCTGTTCAATTTATGTTTCTTTTTACATCTTGCAATATTGGTTTTATTGTATTCTTGCAGCTCTTCTGGGAAAAAAACTATGAGATGGCTATTATGTGCTTTGAGAAAGCAGGAGAAGAAAGGTGGGAGACGAGGGCTAAGGCTTGTGGTCTGAGAGCTGCTGCTGACCGTCTCTGTGTTTCAAATCCCGAAGAAGGTCGTGTAATGCTTAGAGAGGCTGCAGAAATGTTTGATTCCATTGGCAGGGCTGATTCTGCAGCAGAATGTTTCTGCGACTTGGGAGATTTTGAGAGAGCAGGTATGCTGCAAAATTTACCATCCCCAAGGATCATAAAACGCAGAAACCCCACACATCAAATAGACAGTAGAAGAAAATAGCTAGTTCCAGTAGCGAATAATTTTTTTGCCTGAACATTCATTCTAGTCATGAGTTTCAGGTGATAAATCAGAAAGTTTCTGGTATCAGGTTTGAATTAGGGAAATAAAGAGGCTAAAGTATAGATACTTGATTTGAGGTTGATTGCTAAAAACTCATTTGTGTTTGGCTTGTTAAGCATAACAAACAAGGTTGACCTTCTCCATTTGGTAGGATTTGGAGCTCCTCACAAGATTGACTAGATTACTTTGAGAATAATAAATATCACATTTCAGCTCAAATTGTCCAATAATCAAATAAAGCTCCCATGATTTTCTGTTCAATACAGAATGCAAACGTAACTTGAAAAATGCTTTCTTCAGCTCAAATTCGATTTTTTTGCACCCCAGTGTGAATATGCTGCATTTCAATCTGCATAACTTTTTGCCGAGATCTACGTTTGCAATCATTTTCCTCCCTAATGCTATGTGTGCTGTAGACTTGATGAACATCCAATCCTGATCTTTTCTATGTACAAAACATGTCATCTGCAATATAGTTGTGTCTTTTGTCATATCAAGGGCAATCATATGTTTTATTCTGGATCTATAGGTTGTAAAGCTGGAATGCTGAGGCTTAAATAGAAGCTTTGAGTAGTTTTTGACAGAAATTTGTCGTCCAGCTTCCATATTTTCTACTGATTAAGCTTTTGTTGTATTAAGTTTAGGATTCTGATCATTATTTTTCTCCATGCAGGAAAGATTTATTCTGCTATGTCTGAGCTAAGAAAAGCTGGTGAATGTTTCAGTTTAGCTGGAAGTTATGAAATTGCTGCCAACCTTTATGCCCAAGGATTCTTTTTCGAAGATTGCTTGTCAGCGTGCACCAAAGGAAATCTTTTTGACCTGGCCTTACATAATATTGAGTACTGGAAACAGCAAGCATCAGGGAGTAGTGGAACTGTAACAGGATTTGATAAGATCGACAAAATCGCTCAGGAGTTTTTGGAAAAATGTGCTTTGGAAAGTTATAGCAAAAGTGATAATGCATCGTTAATGAAGTTTGTTCGAGCTTTCCCCACGATGGAATCCAAACGCAACTTCTTGAAGTCCTTGGACTGCCTTGAGGAGCTTTTGATTTTAGAGGAAGAGTTGCTAAACTTCAATGAGGCTGCAGATATTGCAAAGCGCCTTGGAGATATTCTCCGTGAGGTTGATCTGCTGGAAAAGGCAGAAGAGTTTGCAAGTGCTTCCTTGCTCATACTTTCTCATGTGCTTTCTAGTTCTCTGTGGGCGTCGGGAAGCCAAGGTTGGCCTCTAAAGTCATTTCCTGGAAAACAAGAACTTTTAACTAAAGCAATGTCTTTAGCGCAGAGGGTTTCTGGAACATTTCATGCATCACTTTGTGCTGAGGCCAAAATTTTGTCAAATGAGCATAAGAGCTTGTCTGAATTGATGCAGTGTCACATTTCTTCTAAGCAATATGAATCTCATGTGGGTGAAGTTCTATCGATTAGAAAACTTTTAGATGCGCATTTTCGGATCAAGTCAGCCAAGTATGAACTGGAGCCAGAATTGCACATTGATCCGACGTTATGTATAGATAGAATTTCCAAGAATCAAGTCTCTGGAGGAACCCTGGTTTATGTTTGGTACTTGTGGAAGTTACACAGTTTGGAGATCTTCGAATGTCTTGACACTCTTGAAAGACTGGATTTCATCAGATGTGAAGGTACTGTCAAGCTCTGTTTTAGTTACTTTGGAGTGAGGTTGCGGCATGATCTAAGTGTAACCTGTCTCTTGCTGAATCCTGATGCTGCTTGGGTTAGAAACGTTGATAAGAGGTTCATGCTGCGGCACAGAAATGTGGTGACTCTTGATGCTCGTCATTTTGCTTCAGCCGCTCGAAAATACTGGCATCAAGAATTACTTTCTGTTGGGCTTAGAGTATTGGAGGCTCTTCATGCACTTTATAAGTGTTCTTTGGTCAACCCCTTGTCCAAGTACTACCAAAGTGTGTATCTAACTTGCATTTTTGACATAACGAAGTTTGTTGAGTCAAATTCACTTGATATAAAGAAAGATGATACCAGGAAGCTGCAGAATTTTCTGCAACTATCAACGAAATACTTTGAAATTGTTTTCCCATTTGACCCTCGGCTGTCTTTATCAGAAGATATAATCTCACTGAGGGAATCTGAACCTTCCAAGAATTTACTTGAAGAAATTATTTCTAGAAATCTCGGTACAAGGAACGAACTGACTTACGGGCAGATAGGACGGGTGGTGATGATAATGCTGGGATCCGGCAAGCCAAAACCTGAGCTTTATGACAAAATTACCAAAAGGATTGGTAAGGAATCATCTTGGAAGTTATTCTTTGATAAACTTGGTGGGATAATGGAATCAGATTCTTCTACGGAATCTGAACTAGGCAGTTCTGTAGAAGCCCTGAGTCATGAGTTTTATAAGGCACTGGAAGAAACATATAATGCCAACTGGAGGGCAAAAGACTATATATCTCCTCAATGTTTCTTTTATCTTGTTGAGAGACTTTTGATTTTGATGCCGCACTCTCAGGGTTTCTTTTTCACTACAAAATCTTCATTTGTTGAATATTTGCTATCCCTTCAATCAGATGCCAATCCAAGTGCCGGTTTAGTCACAGAGAAGAGGTACCACCCCAGAAACATTGTTGCCTTTGTTTGCACCATCGTCCGGGAATGTGTTTACACCGTCAGATTACAGAAGATTGGATAAAAACTTCTTATATTAATTGCACTTACTATTTCCCGGTGCTGTTGCTGAGATTGTTTGTGATTCTGAGTTTGTTGTGTCTGAACTCGGAAGTGCCCTTCAATGTACTTTTTGAACTGCTGGGTGTACCCGCAATCAGATCCCAGCTTCCAAGAGAATTTTGTCAAGCTTTTCTACGTCAAAAGAATGATTCGTATCTAGCTGCAGTTGTTGAAGCATTCAAAGTTATTGGGGATCCTCTTGTGATTGTCTCCACGACTGATAATGGTCTCGAGTTTGCATGTCCTGATGCCGTTTTTCTTGACTTGAGAGCCTTCTCATGCAGGACAGATCTCATGAAAACACTATTTCCGAGGAGCAGTAATGCGTCATACAGTCAGCTGGCAACCACGGAAGGAAATGTGACTGAATCAAGCAGTGTAGAGTTTCCTCCTGTGGTTATGGATCAAGGTAAGAGTACCTATATGGAATCTTCAATATTGATATCCAAAACTGACTCAAATTTGAGTTCAGAGAAGGGGAAATGTAACGTACTGATAAACTGGGGTCTTATTCGGGAATTATTTGACGCCATTGAGTCCCTGAGAAATAGAAACCACGAAAACTTGAAGAGCTTTTTCCTGAGAAAGAAGGTAAGTTGAGTTGGTTCTCTCTTGAAGCTTCTCGGCTAATATGGTGTATGTAGCTGACGTGTTTCTACTGTTTTCAGGTGGAAGTGGAGGAGCATATCAACTTTTTAACTGTTGAAATGGTCCGGTTAACTGAGCAGAGGTCTAATTCTGGTGAAGATAAAACGGTGCTGTGTGAAGCCACCAGCATCATCAATGAACTGAACCGGCTTTCCTCGTTGTTAGTCACAAGGTTAGTCTCTAGAAACTTAGTTGGAAAATGAAAGAAGGGCTCTTTTTCCTCGATACCAATCAAGTAGAGTGACGATAAGATTGATGAATCTTGGTATTCCAGGCCTAATATTGCAATGTTTCTCGTTCCCGAGTACTGTGACCACTTACAATGAGGGCTAAATGAACCAGCCCCATGTGAATACATTTAAACGCCAAAAACCCCTCGTGGACAAGAAAAAAGCAACACGATCCGTTGATGTGGGAGACAATGAACATCTATTTTACAAGTTCAGGGGGTTGCATTGCCATTTTTATTTGATTTTGCTTTTATCTAGGAGGACTTTTTTGTCTCTCATTTTTTGCGCGGAGGATAAAATGAAATTAATTTTCTTTGCCCTTTTCGTATACCTATGAGAAGGATGGGTTGAAGAGTTCAAGTCCTGAGCAACTTTACATCTTTCTACGATGTGTTTCTGCTTATTATGAATATCTTCTGGAACCTCAGGAGACAACTCTTCTTGGTTCCTTTTTCTCTTTCATATAAAGTATTACTGCTCAATTTCTTTCCTTAAACAAAAGCCTTATTTAGTATTTGGTGTGAGTTTTCGACCGCAATTCTAACATTTTATCACGATGAAACACGGTTGCAGTGAGTTTGATGATAAAGCATTATCAGAGATTGGAGAACTTTTGAATAGCTTGGAAGCAAGACGGCCCCAACTGGACACACTATTGATTCCATCGCCAACGCAGAATGATCCAAACAGATGCCTCGTTTCTGGAACGATGGACGAGAACACAATTTCTCACAGCAACGACAGTACTGAAGTTAGAGAAAGGGAGGATGTAAACGTTGCTGTAAACAATCCGAAGAACCAGGCTTCCGAGTCCCGTCAGGGAAAAGGAAAGAGCAAAAAGAAGAACAAGAAATCGAATAAAGGGGGAGGAGGTCGTGGAAAGTAAGTCTGCTTGATTTTCGTAGTCCGTTTCTTGATGAATGACCATCTATTCTTGTCATGTTCATGAATTTAGAAACAAACTACTTTCGCAATATGACCAAGAATCAGGTGGAACTTTGATAGTTTCACAAATTCCATCTGATGGAAGTTGTCAGCCAGAAGCTGTGTATAATGTCGTTTCTTGAGTCTCAGCTTATCTCACCTTACTAGCTATCGATGCTCGTTTGCAACAGTAAACCAATTGACACTTTCACATGTACAAATCTTGTTTATAAAGGTATTTAATAGTTATTAATCCTAGAGCTTGAGTAATCTGCTTGTTTTGCAAGAAGAATTCGTTCCTTAATTTGCAGATGATGCCAAAGAGTGTAAGATCTGGAGTTGGAGTTCTTTGTTCTTCTTGGCCTTATGCAACATTAGCATAGTATATTAGTAGTTTTGCGTGAAAGGAAATAATTTTGGGGCAATGGAAAAATAAAAAGATTTGTTATGGATTCAGAATCTTGATTGCATAATTCACATGTTGTCTTAGAAACTTTTTTTTTTTTCTTCATAAGTATATCATGGTGTTAAGTGTAAACTGAGGGCCATCCAATAATTTTTTCTTTTTGTTATGGGGCTAGCTTTAATTTTGCAAAGACTTTAAGGTAATTGTGGGCCAATTTCCTCATTTTTGTTAGGGATAATTATACTTTTCTTTTTAAAATTTGGTGTAATTATATATAGACGATTTTATGTGATTGGAAAATTACATCTAGTATTTTTGAGGTTTGGTTTTGTCTAATAAATAGTCTCTCCATTAGTTAGATAAGTCCACCTAGAAATGCAGAATTACACTTTTTCCCAAAAAGTTTTGAAATTACACTTATACCTCCTATGAAAATTCTTCATTTATACCCAACTCTCTCTGTTAAGATTTGAACGAAAAATACAGACGCTAGCAAAAGAAATTAAATAAAATTTTAAATTTTGCACCTCATTTAACATTTCCATGTATATTTTTATAATTATAAAGGGATATATGTAATATCTATATATGGAGTAAGGTTAAAATTATTATATTTTTTCCGTTATAAGTACAAAATTAAAAATATATATAATTATTTTGCTAATGTCAGCAATTTTCTTCCAAAACTTAACGAAAGAGGGGTGTAAACAGTGAATTGTTAGTGTAGTAAAAATATCATTTAAATCTTTTTGCAAAAAATATATTTGTACATTTTTAAAGGGAGTTTAATTGTAATTAACCCAACAATTCAATACGTGATTCTTGTACATGAGGCTCAGTCGGGCAATTTTGATTATTACAATTATATTGATATAGATTTTTTAAATGAATAAAAATGTCAAATTGTATAAAACCCTCTTGTATCTTAAAAACTCTGTGAAAAACTCCCATTTAATTTAAAAATAGGAAAAAACACCCCCCTTGTGTTTTAATAATTCAGCTCAATTACCTCTCTCCATTAAATATGACTAACGGCGTTAACTTTTTGGTAAAATAATTGTTATGTTCTTACTTAATATATATTATTTTATTTTATTGACCGTTGGATCTGTATTAACTATACCAAAAGCATAAGATCTGATCCATTATCTTAGCCATTGATTCTTAAATTTATAAAAAAAAGAATCAAGGATTCATATTTTATCAATTAATAATATATATTATAAAAAAATTAAACAAAATTAACCCCTCCCCTGTCCAGCGCCACCCTCGTTTGCCTCCCCCTCCGCTCACACCCCACCTTCATCGTCATTCCCAAAATTTGATAACGGTGACGTTGTCCAGATAAACAAAGAAGGGCGATCACAATGGGGAAAGAGGGCGTTGGTGTTGCAGTTGCCCCCATTTTTTTAAATTTTAATTTAATTTAATTTATATTATATTTTAATTAATTAAAATAATTTTAGATAATTTAATAATTAAATATATATTTTAGTTAATTATAAATAATTATAGTAATTATTATGTTTAAAGTAATTTATAACTTATAATTATTATAATTGCTTATTATTATATTAATGTAGAGTTATAAATTTGAAACATAAAATTTAATATATTAGTTTTTGTAATGTATTTTTTTATAATTTTGATATTTAATATAAATATGTTTAAGAATTAAAAATTTATATATTTAGAAGAGAGAAAAATAAAAAAAAAAATTCAAAAAACGTGAATGTGACCATAGTGATTTTATATACAATACAGGGGCATTTTAGTCAATTAAATAAAAAATATAAAAATACTCTAAAAAATGAAACCCAAAGGCACTTCAGGCTCGTGCATCGCATCTTCCGTTAGTTTCTAAGAGAAGAGTTTTTTCTTTTTGCTGAATTTATTAAAACACAGAGGGACTTTTAGCTTATTTCTAAAACACGAGGGAATTTTTTATTTTAAAAAAATACAAGAAGTAAAATGGAATTTAGCCCAATAAAAAAGGATTCCATGATTTCATATTCTCCATAATCCTGGTATAATGACCAAGCTATTTCACATCTAAAGATACCAGATTTGTTTTAGAATATTGTTTGATGTATTCAAGAGGATTGGAGAATGATTTGAAATATGACTTACCACATGAAAAACTCTACTTTGGGTGTGTCTAATCAGATATGGTTTAACGTAATTTATTTCTCGATAATATTATAAATGAACAAATTACTTTTTATGAAAAATAATAATAATTATCTTCATGTGCTCTTTGAAATGAAACAATTTATCTCCTTAGTAAATTGCTTATGTTGGGAATTTATCCCTTTAGTAGTGAGCCCCAAGAATTAAATCAAACTCTACTATTACAAATGAATCGAGGGTTACGGAAATTCTCAACCCAAATTTCAAGATGAATAAGACAATATATAGATTAGAATATTTAAAGATCTACAAATATAAACCAGCAATAAATGTAAAGAGGTTAAAGAAAAACAATTGGCTTTGGGAGCCAGATTGGGTTATGGGTAGCCCACAACCACCGAGGCCGGCAACCACTATACCGGTTGCTTACACCCAAATCAGCCACAAAGGCAACAACCACTCGTGTTTTTCAACTAAGGAGATTGTTCGCGAAGAACAATTTCAAGAAGAAGATTTGTATTCTAGTTCTGACTTCTATTTTCTTTCTCCAAAAAACTAGCGGTTTAAATAAGGGAGAAGACATTGAAGAGGGAGAGAGAGGAAGATGGCAGAGAAGAAACTGATGAGAGTGAGAGAAAGGAAAACGATAGAGAGAGAGGAAGAAACCAGAGAAAGAATCAGAGAAGAAAATGAGGGGCAGGGAAAATGAATTACGGTTAACGTTTTGCTAGATATAAGAGAAATCGGGTCAGATAAGAGTGGGTCGGGTGTGGGCCAAGTAAGTGAGTGGGCTGAGCCTATTAGTGGATGGGCCAGGTAGTGGGTCTAGCATTCCAGGTGAGTGGGCTTAGGTGGTTGTAGGCTTTGGGCCTTTCCAAATTTGGGTCACGGGCCATAAATTTCAACATTTTCTCCCTTGGACCAGAACTAAAAAAAAAAGAGAGGATCCCAATCCAAGTGTCGGATCTGGCATTCATCATTGCCAAAACACTTGGATTGTACCTACAAAACAAGAGAGGATACACTTGCATAAATATGGTTTAGAAAAAGAATTCTAAGTAGTACAAATAAACTTTTCCAGAAATCTCTTCAGAAATTTTATTAGCACTTTCTTTATTCTTGTCATCCTTTTTGGGCTTTTTACAATCTTTTATAAAATGTCCTTTCTCTTCACTATTATAACATCTTTTATCCTAAACTTTTTCATCCTTGATCTAGAATTTGACCTATTATGACTTCTATTCTTATATTTATTTCTATACTTTGTTCTTCCCCTAACATGGTTTACTTCATTTTGGGCCTGATTAACAATATTAGTATTAAGGTCAATTTCTTTATTTTTTAAACCACTAATTACAGTGTCTAAATTTACACCATCCCTACATATTTATAGCGGCTTTTACATCACTATAAGCTTCAGGAATAACATTTAATAACACAATAGGAGAATAATCATCTATGTTTTTATCTCCAATTAATTTAATATCTTGAATTCACTTTGTAATATCATCCAAATTTTTCTCAATATTTTTGACAAATCAAGTTTGTATTTGAAGAATTTTTCGAGTAAAAACAATCTACTGGGCAAAGAAGTTTCGACGAACAATTCTTCTAACTTATTCCAAAAATCTTTTGCAATTTCTTGTTTTCCAACTTTTCTTAAAATAGTGTCAGAAAGTTTTAATATTATTAAAAAATAAGCATACTCATCATTTTTCAATCTTCTTTTCTGTAGAAAAATTTTCAGGGTATTTGTCATAAATGGCTTTGAAAACTCTTTGTTGAATTAGGATTACCTTTCATCTTTTCTTGCCAAATAGAGAAATTAGATTTTCTATTAAAATGTTGCAAATTATAACCAACCATTTCAATACAAAAATATAGAAACAAATGCAGTAAGATGCTAATACAAAATAATATCACTAGAATAAAATCAACAAAATGATACCGACAGGGAACCTTAACTTAACCTCAATTAGATACTCGACAACCTCAAGAGTTCGGCCAAGTGAGGGATAATCAATGGATTGGTCTTGGTCGAGAAGAAAAATAAGCACTAAGCAATAGAATAATGCACTAAGAATTATTCCAACTCACAAACCAGTATTAGAATAAACACTTATCAATATAAGAAGCACTAGGCAGAAAGATAACCGACCAAGAAATTTCAAGCACTTAGTAAATCTAATCGATTCAAAAGTACTAAGCAGAAATATGACCAACCAAGAATCAGAAATATTTCGAGTACTTATCACAAAACGAATTAAATTAGATTCAGTAACCAATTGCACCAATCGCACAAAGTGAGAAATATCAGATTTTTCAGAAAACTAATCAGCACAAAGCTATTTTTCGAACAAAGCTTTTCTTATGCACAAAGCGGAATTTGCACACAACGAGAAAAATAACAGATCTTTTGCAATATTTTTTTTAACTATTTAGCTATTTCTTGTAGTGATTCATATACAATTAATAATCATATTATTGACTTATTTATCATAGAAAATTAATAATATTCGTAAAAATGCACATAAATTAAACATCTCCTGTACTTCCATGTGCTCTTTTCAAGCTATTGTTGCTAACGTGCTATTAACGTAAAGTTGTAAACTCTATAGGTGTTTGCCTAACTTAGCTAAAATGAAAACCGCAATAGTTTGGTTATGCAATAATTAAATTAAATGAATAGTACGACTTCCTTTGTAATTAAAATTTAATGAAATGCATTGTAATTAATGAATATACTCTTTCTACTAATATCCTCTCGTACCAATCACACTTTGACTTAGCCACCACTTTCTTCAGTAGGTTGCACAAAGTTTTGTTAAATGCTTCAGCAAGACCATTGGCGGCAGCATAATACATGGAGGAATTTCTTTGTTAAAATCAAATTTTTAACATAACTTGTCTATCAAGCTATTGCAGAAGGGCTTCCCATTATCAGTGATGATGTATCTAGGCACTCCGTACCGATAAATAATGTGGGTGCGGATAAAATCAGCAACATGCTCCTTCTTCACTTCTTTAAGAGGTACTGCTTCAGCCCATTTAGAGAAATAATCTGTTGCAGCCAGAATATACAAGTGACCTCCAGAGGACTTCGTCAAAGGTCCCACAACATCTAAACCCCACGCATCGAAAGACCATGAAGCAACGGTAGGATGCAATGGCCCATGTGGCTGGTAGATCAAATTGGCGTGGAATTGACAAGCTTGACATATTCTTGCATAGTCCATGCAATCTTTGACCATAGTAGGCCAATAATAACCCATTCTCTTTATGCGGAAATGTAGTTTTGGCCCCGATTGGTGAGCACCACAATCATTGGGTAACTTTCCGTATTCAAGTAATCAACCAGTGGTTATCGCCAATCTTCTTCTTCAACTTCAAAAACCTCCATGACGTGATTTTCTTCTTCTTGGAGCATGTCATCCTCATCATCGCTGAAGATTGGTGGTATGACCCAACTCTTACATATTGGTATACGTGCTTCTTTGTTGGTCATGGAAAGTGTTGAAGTTAGTTTTGCCAAGGCGTCAGCTTGTTTGTTGTCTTTTCTCGGTAGATGCTAGAGTTCTACATCTCCTAGCCATCCCATCAGTCTTTTTGGGTAATTATGATATGGGAGCAACTTAGGTTTTTTGACTTCATAGAGACCAATGAGTTGATTTACCACTAGCTGAGAATCTCCATATACTTTGAGAGGTAGTTGTTTTGCATCAACAGCTATTTCTAATCCCAAGATTAGAGCTTGATATTCTGCCACATTGTTTGAGCAATTCTGTGTTAATGTAAAAGAGTAAGGCAGTACTTCTCCTTCTGATGTAACAAATACAGCTCCAGCACCGGCTCCTTCTTTATGGGAGGCTCCATCAAAGTACATTTTCCAAGGAGACGTAACTTCAATCACAAGGACATTTTCATCAGGCAGGTCATCGGATAAGTCCCATTCGGCAAGCATGGGATGATCAGCTAAAAAGTCTGCTAGAACTTGCCCTTTTACGGCTTTTTGAGGAACATATGTGATTTCAAATTATTGCAGTTGGAGATACCATATTTGCAAGCCTATCCGAAAGTCATGAAAATGATTCTCTCGCTTCTTTAACTTTACCACCAAGTCATCAACGTAGCATTCGACATTCTTATGAAGCATGTCGTTGAAGATCTTTTGAATTGTCCTTTGATATGTGGCGCCGGCATTCTTTAGCCCAAAAGGTAAAACTTTATAGCAATATATACCCTTAGGAGTGCGAAATGCCGTCAATTCCTTGTCTGTCAGTGCCATGCGTATTTGGTTGTATCCGGACGATCCATCCATGAAGGATAAAGCTTCATGACCTGTAGTGGCATTTATCATTAGTTCAGCAATTAGTAACGGGAAGTCATCTTTAGGGCATGCATTATTTAGATCCCTGAAATCAACACATACTCGAATTTGTCCGTTCTTCTTTCTTACGAGACAATGCTGGAAATCTACATGGGATACTTAACCTCTCGGATGAAACCGACTTCAATGAGTTTGTTCACTTCGCCTTCAATCAATGGGATTAACTCAGGTCGAAATCTGCGCTGACCTTGTTTGGCAGGGCGAGCTCCTTTCTTTACTGACAGGTGGTGTACAGCTACCTTTGGGTCTAACCCGAGCATTTCCTTGTAGGACCATGCAAATACATCTTTAAAATCATTGAGTAATGCAATAAGTTCCTTATTCTCCATGAGTTAGTGAGGCACTTATGTAAATTGGTCGACGGTTTTCAATGTCGCCTAGATTAACTTCTTTCAATTCATCGATGGTGGCTTTAGTACCCTCCTCAAGTTCTGCAGGAGCATCTTCGGCGTCTTCTTCTTCAACCTCACCATCTTCAATTAAGGTGATGTGGTAAGTTTGTGCAATGTTTTCTTCAACACTATTGCTAATGCAATTAGACGATGCTACACTTTCTTTATCGTCCTCGTCATCAAACTGTACTTGTGTGAAGATCACAATTTGTGCTTTAGCCTTTAAAACTCTGCCACATGATATGGTTAAGGTTGTCTGGCGCTTCAGTCTAGAAGGGATCAAACTTCTAAGTTTTTGTGTATATGAAAATTTGATGTTTTTGTTCGGACGTACCGCCACCTTTTTCTTTTGATGTCTCACTCTTTTACATGGACCCAACCTATCAAAGACGGATTGTCTGTTGGCTATTTCGTGCAATTCTTTTCTGTGGGGCCAAGTCTGTTGAATATAGATTCTCTCAAATTTTCTTTCCTCTTATGATCTTCAGTTGAAAAAAACCCTTCAGAAATATATTACTGTTGACCCTCTTTATAGTGATGCGAACAGGCTTAGGTGGAGTAAAACCCAGACCTACTCGAGAATCTTGAATTGCATGTCTTTTTTCCTTGAGCATTATTTGGGTAGCGTTGAGTCCGTGGAGTTTCTTACCGGTGGCTTTAGGAGGAAGTTTCCAAAGGTTGAGATTTTCTTTGGGATCGTATCCGGCTTTAATAAGGAGCTTGAAGGCTTTGGGGTCGAATCCCTTTTCGTCTATGGCTAATGCCTCGTGTCCTCTTTCTTTTTCTTGGGTTGAAGGTACAAATCCCTTGAGTGATGGCTTAGACGGTTGCTTCATGTTGATCTCAATGGTAAAGTCAGACTCTTTAAAGATTCAGGTTTGAGGGTAGATGGATCATTCTTTCTTGTGTCTTGATTATTGCATGACTTTGGCTCTTGGGGAGCAATATTTCCTTTCCCTTGTTAGCATCTTCGATATAGTACTTAGCATCAGCAAAGTGTGACTCAGCTTCAATAAAAGGTTTGTTGTCACCGAGCACTTTTTTCACTATACCATCGCGACAATACTTAAAACATTGATGCCATGTAGATGGAACTACTGCATTTTCATGTAACTAGAGACGACCGAGAAGCATGTTGTAGGAAGTCTTGGCATCTATGACATGGAATAATGCGCTCGACACCATGTCCTCCATAGTCAATTGCATTCTTATAATGCCAACAACCCTTTGTCCTCCTTGATTGAAGCCTTGGATCATGAGGCGGCTGTTAGGGAGTTCATCTATGGGGATTTCTAGTTCCTTCAAAATTCGCAGAGGTAAGATATTGACTGCAGATCCTCCATCAATCAATATTCTATTCACCTTTTGTTCACGTACATATCCAGCAATGAACAAAGGACGATTATGAGGTTTAGACCCAAGAAGCAGATCTTTGTCAGTGAAGGTAATTGTAGACATGCAATCATCAGTATCAGAGGAATCCTCCTTTTCGAACAGTGTATCCTCATTGCTTGTAATATTATCCCCATGCGTGGCGCTACATGAATCCTTGTTGCCGTCGACATGTCCGCTCTCGATTGTAATAACATTTGTCAAGGCGGAATCCTCTTCAAGAGATATCTTACCTTGGTGAACCAATTGCATAACATTGTCCTTGAACACGAAACAGTCTTGTATTGTGTGTCCAACTAAGCGATAGTATTTGCAATATTTTGGTTCATCCTTTCGTTCGGCTTCCTCAGATCGCTTCATTTCTGGCAGATCAATGAGGTTAGCCTCCAACAAGTCATCAAATATCCCAGGAACATCAGAGTCAAGAAATGGGTATTTTCTTGCTTGCATTTCCTTTAAAGTCAGTTTCCTCTGTGGCATCTCATAAGGAACATTACTCCTTGGGGCAACATTGTCTTTTGCAGTGCTTTTGAGCTTGAATGGTGCAACGTTCACTGCCATTGATTCTTTGTTTGGAGCTTTTGAAAAGGGCTTGCCCCCTTTCTTCACTTCTTGTTTTTCTTTGTTTCTGCGAAGCTCCTGGACAGGTGGCCCTTCAACCCCACTTGCTATCATACTCAACTCCATATCATGTGCTCAAGTGGCCAATTCTTCGAAGGATCTGGGCAAGATTCCTTGGAGGATATAGCGAAGTTCCCAATGCATTCCTTGAATACACATCTCGATGGCGGAAGCTTCAGATAGTCTATCTTTGCAATTAAGACTTAGATTCCTCCACCTATTGATATAATCAATGACCGGCTCTTCTTTCCGTTGGCGAGAATTTGTAAGCTCAACCATGCTGACAGTTCGTCGAGTGCTGTAGAAGCGATTGAGAAATTCTTGCTCTAATTGTTCCCATCCGTCAATTGAGCCGGCCTCCAAGCCAGTGTACCAATAAAATGCATTGCCTTTTAGTGATCGAACAAACCGCTTGACTAAATGATCACCATAAGTTCCCGCATTGTTGCATGTTTCAACAAAATGAGTCATGTGCTGCTTAGGATTGCCCTTGCCATCAAATTGCTGAAACTTTGGTGGTTGATAACCCATTGGCATCTTCAAGCTGTCGATCCTCGGAGTATATGGCTTGGAGTAAGTAAGGGATGACTTTGAGCTTCCTTCGATCTTGCTTTTGATGGTCCCTTCAATGAATTCTTTTAGCTGGTCCACGGGAATCAATCCGTCAGAAGAAACTTGAAGTTCCTTCGCATACTTGTCCCTTTCAATATAATGTTGCTTTGTAGATGTTTACACCTTATCATGAGCCTCAACTTGTTTTCCCATGGCATGACTTGCATCAACATTATCTGTCTTGTTGATCAACCGAGCAATCTGTGCGTCTTGCTCTTGGACATGATTCGTGAGTCCTTTAATGGCTCTCGTTAAACTTGCAAGTTGTTCCTCTATGGTTGTCGCATTAGTCACCATAACTGGAGCCACAGAGTAGCTAGACACGGAGCGAGGAGAGGACGGAGGAGATTTATTTGCATCACTTTCGCCTGCATAGCTAGGTGAGTGCAAGTTCTTTTCGACATACTCAGCGAGAGGAGACATTTGAGAATATCCTTTGAGTTTCTTCGACATGCTCCTCGTAGTAACACCGACACTCTTGGTACTTGAGCTCGAATACTTTGATATAGTGAATTTGGAATTCACTGACTTCATAACTTTTCCTTGAGTATCCATTTGAATGCTTTTCTTTTTTGCTGAAGGGTAGAGCAGTCCCACCAGGCGTGCCAAAATTTGTGAGCGTTAATTTTATTGTGTTTGAAAAATTAAAACATAAATAAATTATCACAAATAAAAATATTTGGATTAAAATATCAATGTGAGCACAATCTCTATTTTATCCCTTGATTATTCCTTCCAAACTATATATTTGATAAATTTGACTAATTCAAAGGGTAATCTCACGTAGATCTCCTTTGGACTTGAATTTGAATTTTTATAACGTTAATTCGAGGGCTTTCGCCAATAATCCCGAATTAAACGCTACAGTCTTGACTGACGATTTGAAAATGGATTTGCCACTTGAATCTTCTTGAGATGATATCTAAATATTTATAACGTTAATTCGAGGATTTTGTGCATATAATCCCGAATTAAATGCTATAATTTGTGGCGCACCTTGACGAAAGACTCGATCTTTGCCTTGAACGCCTTTGAAATATTCTTGAGCTTTGAAGAACCGTGTAGAGAGAATTATTTGCAATTTTTCTCTGCTTTGCTCTTCGTTCTCGAGCTCTATGTGTCAAATGAGGGTGTATGGACTCCTTTATATAGGTGTCAAAAAGGTAGAGTTGTGATCTACTTGAACACCTTCGGTATTATCTCTTTATAATTTAATTTAAAGAAATAAATACATCATATATTTGAAATAACATGATTGGTCAATTTGACATTATCTCTTTAATATTTGTATTTTATAAAGAGATAAATACAACCAATATTTGTCTTGATTTGATGGGAGCGTACATGCAATTGCTCCACGTGGCGCGGTCTGATTGGCTGGAATTTTTGACTGCGAAGCATTATTTGATTGGCCGAAATACTTCATTTTGACACTTGTCGGTCATTGATTTGATGACAAAATATATATTAAAATATCAATTAAATTGACTATTTATACTTGAAATTAATTTAGTAAATTCCAAATATAAATATAAAAATATGATAATTGATAAATAATATATTATATGACATTTGTCATTATTTAATTGGGTGCAAAATTAATTTGCCTACAGTGTACATTATAACAACTACATTTTCTAACGACTATATTTTTCGTTCCACAGGCCGTTACAATGACGGTACAAAATAGCTTATATATATATATGTGTTGCAAGTTGTTTTAATTCATTTTATTTATGATAGAATTGTTTATTAACCACACACACTCTCAATATCTCTCTGATTTTCGTGTATATACACTTGATCAAGTAGATTGCTTAATTTTTGGACTGTCAACTACTAATCTGTTGAGTTGGTTGACTAGGTAACATGACTAATTTAAGCCTTTTGTGTTAATTAAATTAATTATAGTTTACTTATTTTAGTTTTATGATTTTTTTACTCTTAATTAGTGTAATGTAATATTTATAAATTTATAGGTCGAGCTATATAATTATATATATATATATATATATATATATATATGTGTGTGTGTGTGTGTGTGTGTGTGTGAATATGCAATGATATATGTATCATTATGTTATGACAATTGAGGAGATGCATATATAATAAAAATCTCCTAGGGAGAGCAGGTTTTACACCGTAGTTTGATAATGAGGTTAAAACTTTCATAGAATGGGCTAAGTGTTAGCATGGACATATGGATGGAGACAAAATTAGGTACCCTTGTCAGAAGTGCAAAAACACAAAGTTCAGAACACTCGACAATATCAATTATCACTTGTGTACGCGAGGGTTTATGCTAGAATATTATAATTGGACTTTGCATGGCAAGGAAAGGTGCAAAAGTACTTTGATGTTGTGACTGACCCTCCAGTATCGGAGGAGCAAACCCTAACTGCTCATGAGGAGGGTAATTATTTACACTAGGGTGACGAACAACAGATGGATTGGGCACAGAGGAAAACAAGGAAAAAAAAAAAAAGAAACAAAAAAAATTCATATTTACCTTCGATTGGCTTATTAGGTCAAAGAAATCTTTTTCTCACCAAACTACCTTATACGTTTTCACTCACTAATGTAGTTTGGTTATAAAAATATATATTTGACATACATAAATAAATAATAAGTCAATTTGGTGCAAATATAGATTTAATTCATTTTCTTTTGTTAATATCAACAAATTCGATAAATTTTAACTAACAAAGGGATCTATTAATTTGTTAGATCAAAATAAACATCGAGAATACTAGATATAATTTACCAAGTTATAGAAAAATATATATAGTTACACCAAATCTTATTTTGTTTCTCATGATTCTCGCTTGTTTCTAGTACTTAAAAGCATTTTCAAACTACATTTATAATATTTTGTAGCTCGATATTGCTCCACTAACCAAAATTTTAGTCCATGGTCCGTAAAATATTATATGTAGAATTCGTGGAATCCAGCTGAATGGAGTTATATATAAGAACGACCTAAATTTTATATATACACATAGTTATATATGAAATAAAAATATTAAAATTTAACATATATAACATATACAAATATATATCATAATATATATTATATACATATGTATGTATATAATGAGGTGGGCAATGGCGAGCTCACCCTCGCCCACCAATCAGGGCGACCTCACCATCGCCTAATACAGATTGAGGAGACAATGACATCGCCATAGATCTAGGTGCTGACGCTACGATGTCGCGTCCAACCCACCTAGTGGCGTAGGTGGAGGTGAAAGAGGCGGCAGGTGGAGGTGGAGGTGGAGGCGGCGAGGCACAGGCGAGGGGGGTGGCTGGCGATTGGGGAGTGAGGGTTAGGGACGGTCCATTTCCTATTTTTGTCACTTTTATTTATTTATTTTTTTGTTTATATCTTTTAATATAATGAAATAATTTAATTATGTATTTTTTGTACCCAAATATATTATATTAAAAAATTTTAATTTATATATTGTTTTTTGTATAAATGATATAATTTCAAAATGTATCCAAGACAAATTAAAATTATTTTATTCTGTTTTAATATAATTAATATAATTATGTATCATTTTGGTTTAATATAATTAATATAATTATGTCTTGTTTTGGTTTAATATAATTATATTTAGAAACTAAAATTATTTACCGTAACATAATTTAAAATGTATCTAACACAAAATTAAATTAACTAATATATTTAAAATGATGTAATAATACGCATAAGAATTTAATTTGGTATGATAATATTTTTTGTATATAAATATCGATGAATATTAATGTTAGTATTTTATATGGTTTTTTCTAGAAAAATAGCAAAAAAAAAAAAAGATAAAGAAATTAATTAAAAATAAAGAGAGGGAATACACTACAAAAAAAACGCTTTCTAGGACGGGAATTTCCGATGGATTTTCCGACAAAATTTTGTCGCTAATAAGGATTCCGACGAAATTTTCGACGATTTTCGGACCAACGCAAGACCGTCTGAAAAAGGCACTTCGGAAAATATTTCCGACGACATTTCCGACAAAATGAATATCCGTCAGAATATTTGTGACGGTTTTACGACGTTTTGTTATTGTCATCGGAAAATTCGTCCAAATGACGAAAAATTAGTATTTTATTTGGAAAGGATTTTGGGACGAATTTTGGGACAATAAATACAAAATTCCGACGAAATTCTTTCTAGAAATTTTTTTTATTGTCGTCGGAAAGTTTGTCGGTAAATTACTCGGAAAAATTGTTACTTATATTTTGTCGTCGGAAATATTTTCGAAAATCGTTCCAAATTATTTCAAAATTGCTATGAATTTGGAACGAAATTCAAGATCAAATATATCATAGTTTCTGTCCCAAAATTGCTCTGACATAACTTGCGATACTTGTCGTCGCAAAATCATCCCAAATATATATTATATTTTATATATTTTTTTAATATTTTATAAAAAGTAAATTTTTGGGAATCATGTTTTTTTCAATAAAAGTATACTTAATTAAAAAAGTAAACAGTGTCGTTTTACAAAGCGCATAATTAAAAATTAAACAAATCTTAATTTAATGTTTCTGGCTCATCTGAAAGCTCAGGGTCAGCAACATCCTCGACTGCCGACTGTGCTGCTCCCCATGAGAGACACGCTCCTCGAGTAGCTTCTGACAAGTTTCCTGAAAATAATTAAATAAAATTTATTTATCAATAAATAATAAAATATATTAATAAATAACTAATAAAATGTTATTATAAACTAAAATAGGTTTGTAAAAATGATACCATTCAAAGTACTATAAAGATGTGGGATTTTTTGTCAAGCAACATACCTGAGCATAAAACTTGCAGCCTAAAAGAAAACTAAAGTATGTATCAACTTCGACTACAATAAGCATAAAAACATCCCAAATTCACATATAGTCCGAGTTTCATTAATCATTTGTCTACTGAAATTTATAGACAAATGAATACACATTTGAAATCAATCCACCAACTTTAGGCTTTGGCCAAGTCGCAAAATTGAAAAGGAGCCTACACATACATTGAACCATTTACACCTCATATATGATGATGCCCAACACCCAGACATCAAGTAAGTATGTATAAATCTATCTTTACAGAGACGCATATATATTAATGTTAATTCTTCCAACTTATATACACCCAACCTACAACAATCTAATTATATGACATAGATAGATATTACTTTTGCTAACACAAAAAGATTGAGAAGTTGTTTGGTAGAGAATATGGATAGATCTCAAGAAAAAAGAATTAACGCATATATATTAATTACACCAAAAGCAAAAAGCATTACTCAAGTAACTCAACATCTATGTATGTTTTGATCCCTTAGAATCTTGGAAAGGAAAATTAAACATCAAATCCCTACGTCTAAAGCCAAGGAAAAAGAAAGGAGCACAAACACACAAAGAGAAACATGCATACATGTGAAGTTACCTTAAATTAATTACTTGAATGTTTTAAGTTAAAAGTTAATCAAGTTAAATTAGTTTACTTGAAGGTTTTAAATTGAGACTTAACTTAAATTAATTTAGTTGAAGGTTTTAAATTGAGTGTCTACTATGTTAAATTAGTTTATTTGAAAGATATAAATTGAGATTCTTAACTAAACTAAATTAATTTACTTGAATGTTTTAATTAAAGAGTTAACCGAGCTAAACTAATTACTTGAATGTTTAAGCCACTTGAATGTTTTAAGCTAAAAGTTAACATGAATCATAATCTACAATCATAAACAACAACACTCATCCAACCTCACCAATACTATCATTATGCCCATCCACCTCAATATATTAACATACATATATA